>JAJOZX010000366.1:55000-282500 GCA_023014485.1 Bathynomus jamesi | reverse complement strand
GGAAATGATTTCAACATCTTGTAAAAAAAAAAATGAGTATATGCGACCCCCCTTACCCCTTCCATAGCATCCCCTCCATTTTACTCTCTCCACAGATATAAACCCCAAATGTGACAATCATGCATTATATTAAGTAGATTAGATTAATTTGGATAGATTATTTAGATAGATTGAATAGATTACATAGATTAATTTAGATAGATTAGATGAATTATATAAATTATTGTCACGTTTTTTGTTTAGTTTCAGATTGTTAATGATTGAATGAGTTGATTTAATTCCGAATGAGTTATATTAAATTCAGAATGAATGATTCAATTGCTAGAATTTAACAGTTAGTTTCTTGTTATTAATGCTACTAGGCCTAAATAAGTGAAATCATGGCGACAAGAAGCAAAAGGCACAATTCAACATTTGGTCACCCTGCAGAATTTCCACCTTCAATGACTCCTTCAAAGGCTGACGTATTTAGGCATTATTTATTGGTAAGAAAACGAGAACAACTGATTTCGAAAGGTTCTAGAACAGCAAAAGAATGTTACAGAATTGTCACTAAAGATGTGGAAGCCATTTGGGAGAAGTTTTCCTTTCCACATATAGGATTTGAAGGAATAGCTATAAAAGTTGAACGATTAATAGAATCTGCAGCAAAGCTAAATAAAGTACCATTAAAACAAAGAAACAAAGAAAAAACCAACTAGGACCAATCGACAGAGTAACGACTTCCGCAAGAAAAAGGACTCACGATAGAGTTAAAGGATTAGAAAGAAGAGCCAAGATAAGCCTAGATATGAATGTCGCCTCAACCACCAAACTGGACCTTTTACATATTATGGAAGATGAGAGCATGGAAATTGATGATGACAGCGACGATATTGACGTTGTTCCGGATTTTGAGCTGAGAGAAAACCATCAGAACAGAATTATTTATGATAACTTAACAATAACAGCAGATAGATACCGTGTAAGTTACAGAGCTACTGCAGCTATAGTAAATGCAGCTTTGAAGGATATGGGAATATTAAACGAAACCAATATGTTGGATAGGAAAAAAGTGGAAAGCGAAAGAATACGTGTGGATAAAAAGAACAAAGTGAAATCAGAGAACACACAGATTGAAGGCATCGGATTTGATGGTAGAAAAGATCAAACTAAGACAAAGGAGGGAATGGAGTACGAAGAACATTATGTAGTAGTCAAAGAACCTGGTGATGTTTACATGGATCATATAGCTCCAGATAACGGAACTGCTTGTTGTATTGCAGATGAAATAATAACTTTTATAGTTGATTCTAATAGCAAAGAATCCCTTAAAGCTTTGCTATGCGATGGCACCCGAGTGAACACTGGCAGGATTGGCGGAGTGCTAAAATTGATTGAATTATATCTGGACAGGCCGGTACAATGGCTGATTTGCCTTTTGCATGCAAACGAACTGCCCTTCAGGCACGTATTTGAAGCAATTGATGGAAAAACTTCGGGACCAAACCCTTTCAAAAGTTCTCTTGGAAATAAACTCCGAGAGGATTTGACCAAACTGGATATAGTTGATTATACCCCTGTAGAGGGCAACATTAAAGAAGTTTTGGCCGATATTGTTAAAAGTTTCAGCAGTGACCAAAAATATATGTATGAAATGCACATTAGCATACAATCTGGACGCATCTCACAAGCGTTAGCACCAGATCCCCAGGTGCCCTCCATCATGCAAGATGGCTAACACGCGCAAACAGGATCCTGCGCTTATATGTCTCTACACGGAATCCAGACAAAAACATCCAAGACCTAGTAAAAATTATAATGCTGGTTTACGCTCCAGGCTGGTTTTGGATAAAGTCTCATCCAAAGGCAAATGAGGGAGCATCTAATTTTTGGTATATCATGCACTTGCTTAAAGGCTTAGATAAAAAGCATCGGGTGATTATGGAGCGTGTCCTCAGAAATAACGCCTATTTTGCCCACCCAGAAAATATCTTACTCTCAATGATAACAGACACAAGAAGAGAGGTCAGAGAGCTGGCTCTTCAGCACATCATTCGAGCAAGAACTAGGAGCACCAATGCGAGAAATTTTGAGCTGCCAAAAACACTGAACTTTGAAGCAGACGATTATCCTAACATGATCGACTGGGACAACGAAACCATCACCCCTCCACCTATTTTACAGAATTTGACAAATGATCTTCTTGAAGTTCGAAATGAACCACTTCAGCTTATTCCTTTTCCCTGTCACAGCCAGGGAGTAGAACATGCTGTAAATGTGGTAACAGAGGCATCACAAGATAGAATTGGTTACGAAAACAGACAAATTTATTTTGAATGTACTGGAGTCGAGGAAAAAGCTACCTGTGTTCCAATGGAAAGGCCAGTGGTGTCAGTAATTTACGATTTTAAATTTCTTAAGGTGAATATTTTGGTTTTAACATGCTTCAATTGATTCTTTAAGTAATATACAGAGAAAGATTTCTAATTATATATATATAAAACTTACTTTCTTTACTTATATCATTATTTACTTTAATCTGTCATTTATCAGGTTTTTTTATTCAAAGAGTTGGTTTCAATTTCATATAAATTTAAAAAAAGGGAGGGCATATGCAACGGGTAGGGGGGGGTCGCATAGCGGTGTAATTACAGTATGTTGTTTAGGGGCCCAAAGGAAACTCCGAGCAGTGTGTAGAATAAGAATACAAAATTTCGACCCCCCCTAAATTTATTTATATATATATATATATATATATTTATTTATTTTAGGGTGGTCCAAAAAATTAAAAGTTGGAATTTTAATTTAGACATATGTCGCCCTAATACCTTTACCCCAAACATATCTTCAGGCAAAATTTCAGTTTCTTATCTCAATATTCAGGGGTCCCGCAAAACTTCAACTTCCCAGTCATCACAAAAAATTGACACAATTATCTCAAATAAGCTCACGGAAAAGGAAAGGCATCATTGTAGATTCTAAGTTTATTTCAGGAAGACAGCTTTTGACATGGAGGGCATATCTTTCCTGTGCTGAGCTTCAACTTTCAGGAGGTACTGCTTCTGGTTCTCATCCTTGGTGATGGATGAGTTGAATTGTATGATCAGAGCAATACCCCTTTCAGCGCTGTCGTTCACAACCTTCAGTGAAGCGACGGAGGCCATGAATTGTTGGTAGGTTTCATCTTTGTTCCAAGAAGAAGGTGGCTTGGCGAGGAAGGACTCCGACTCCTGACGACCATTCGGGAGAATGAGGTCAAAGATGTTCTTGGTCTTGGCAGTCACGAAGTCAGGAAGCGGTGTTTGAGGAGCGAATCTCTTGCCATCAATTCTCTTCAGTCCCTTCCGCTCTCTCTTCTTGAGATTTTCCACCATTGAAACTTTCTCCTCTTCTCCAATCCGGTCATCAAAGAATGCAAGACCGATCAATTCCTCAGACACATACCACAGGTGGCATTTGAAGGCTGTGAGGGCAGTGTTCGCCAGCTGACGATTCGGAATTCCGCTCTCAAGATCCTTCATGAAATCCAAGTCATTTTTGGGGGCATATGATGCGATCGTTGCTAGATGCCAGTACCTGGTGTAGAACAGAGAAATGAAGAGGCTGAGATTCCGCACCGCACACATTTCGTGAGCAGTGAGGGTGAACTGCTCTCTGAAGAGGAAGATCTTAAGAGCATAAACGGCCTTTGCCATCCATCTGGCTTGGTGGAAGGCCCCAGGTGCCCTAATCTTCATACCTCCCTCTGGAATTCCCCCCAAGGTGTATGACAGGACAAGGAGTTCCTTGTAATCGTCCCTGAGGTGAGCCTTTGACTCGATTGCCACCTTCAGGTCTTTCAGCGCCCTTTCTTTGAATCCTGCCAGGGGACCAGAGAATTCTTCCACGATATTCTCATCGTGCGTTGCTGGCTTCCAGCGGGTTCCATCAATGAATCTCCACTGCTCTTGGAACCGCATGAACAAGGGGATATTGGGGCCGCTGGATGGTCCGTACTCCTTCTTGAAAACATCAGAGAACAACTTCCATGATATGGTATTGGTGACGGCAAGCGATCCAAATAATCTCCCGGTTGATGGCAGCCTGTATCTTCGTGCAAGCTCCCTCGGACAGACCAGTGTTTGAGGCCGTGGTGTCGAACACCAAGCCTGGCACATGATCCATGAGGTTCCACTCCTGAAGAGCAGTGATGCAAGCGTTCGACTGGTTCACACCTGTGCTGCTGCCAATCATGGGGACTCCGAGAAGGACCTCTTGGTTGCCTCCTGTGACCAGGATGGCAATCCTGTCAACCTTCTCGGACTTGGACACATCAGGAAGAAGCTTCGAATCCCAGTGGAGGAGGAGTGGGGTTTTGGGAGGGAGGTTCAGGTTCTTATTTGTCTTTGCGAATGCTTCCCTATTGGCCATCCTGTGTCGTCGAATTGAACTTCGTGAGAGCGTCATCTTCAGGTTTTGCCCCGATGCCTTTGCCAGGGCTCCCGAAAGGCCCATGGCGGCCCTGTCGGAGATGTTGAACCGATCCATGGCTACAGTCACTTTTGGGCTGAGCAGAACACGTCGATTCTCCTTCCTTCGTTGCAGTGACCCGCCATCTTTGAGCGTAAACTCGGCGTCATTCTCCTCTGTATCTGTTTCTGAGGAGGAAGGGAGTGCCATCTGCGAGGAATCAGACTTCAAATAACGCCTTCTCATTTTCACTTCTCATCTTCTGTTGCTTAATCACCTCCTCTCGTTTCCTCTTTTCCGCGCTGACTTTGGTGTGAATAACATCGATCCCGGTCATGGAGGATGATGATGTTCGATCTTCCCTTTGGCTCACCAGGAATGCCTTATCCACTTCATTTGACATGATAATCATCGCATCCTTGTGAGCCACATCAGAGAGATCCTTGAGCTGGTCCCGGAACATTGCCTCTTGAGTACGACAGGTCTCGGAGTGTCGATTGCGGTTTTTCTTGAGCTTGTCGTACTCATCAATCATTTTTAAATGTTTGGCTTTGCTGTAAGCCAGGGTTGATGTTGGAATTTTAGCTTTTTCCCATATCTCTAGCACTGCTTGAATACATGCTTTTGCAGCATCTGCTTTCGTTTGCTTCATGACAGTGATGGAAGTAATATTTGCTAAGCACTTGGCCTCTGGAAGGCAATCGAGCACCGGTAATATCTGGGTCTGGGTGGCCAACAAGCCAAAAGGCTGGCCCACTTCGTGTCACCATATCCATTATCCAATCAAAAACACTACCTGTGGACACAAAAAACAGAAATTAGGTCTCATAAGCATAACTACAGAAAGATATAGGCTACAACTAATAATTTTCAAAGAATTAAAGGAAATTGGCTGTTTTGCTAGAATTTTATGAGACTAAAATAACTAAACGTTTTGCGGGACCCCTAAACATCATTCAATTTTCTTCAAATTTTATACAAAGCTATTGTACATGAAGTGCAACGAGGGCACCATGTGCTCGCTAGGTTCAGACAACTTTCAAATTTTCACCCTAATTTGGACCACCCTTATATATATATATATATATATATATATATATATATATATATATATATATATATATATATATATATATATATATATATATATAGTGTATGTATGTACGAGTAAAATAGTTCGTTATTTTGTGTGTGCTTTCTTTGAAGGGGGTAATACGGATGGAGGAAATCAAGAGTTTGGGAACCACTGCTTTATAGGATGAATTGAAGGATGAGATTCATCAAATACCAATTACTACTGAAGTGCAGCTCATTGAATGACTCATGCATGTCTGGTTTCACTCAGCTAAAATCAAAACTTTATGCCAGAATTTGATTCTTGGTATACCAAAACGTGCGCAGGCACTATTATCAGCAAAGGGGGGCCAAACTAAATACTAATATGACATATCTGCAGTAAGATGTCAAAATAAATGTTTTATCCAGTAAATATACAGTATATTTAAATTGCCCTCAAACACAAAAAAATTAAATTTTAGAAAAATCCATAATTTTTCCAGTAATATATATACATATATATATATGATGAATAAAACCATCCTGAGGATCATTAGATGAAAGCGCTTGAGCACCATTCTGTGTTTCCTTTCCTTCGTGGTTTTATTCATCAGTGGCGCGCCGTGACCTTCGAATCTAGGTACGAAATGTGGAGTAAATGGGCCTTTGCCTAGATCTGGAAAACCAAGGAAATATAATTTTGAGGAACTTCCTAATACAGTCGACCCTCGACTTACGTAATTAATCCGTTCCGAGATGAGTTACTTAACTCGAAAATGACTAACGAACCCCAAAAAAGTATTGAAAATAATAAAATAATTAAATTTTTTGATAAAAAAAGTGTATATAAACAGAATTATAATGATATTAATAATTATTATTAAGAAACACCATCTGTAAAAGAAAATACATATTCAAAATTAATAATAAAAAATTAATTTAGACTTACATTGGAGAGAGAGTTGAATAATGCACAGTAAAAATAACAATGAAATAATGTGAAATACCCGGCATCCTGCCAGTGAGTGGTCACGCATTGCGTTTGCAATTCGCAGCTATTACGCAACTCGAAATAATTACGTAAGACGAATCAATTACAGTCAATTGGGGGCTTCTCGTAACTCGAAATTACGTAAGATGGTGACAACGTAAGAATAAGAATAAAAAATATATATACTGTACTGTACCTTCAAATTACAAAATCAAAATATTTTTTTGTAATGGTTTCCAATACATAATGCAGAAATTAAATACAAATTCAAATACAGTAAGTCCTCTTTATATGTGAACTTGATTTACAGAGATTCACTCATACACAATTGACAAAATAGGGAATGTTATTTGGTATATGTGACCGTGATCCATGTTTATGCGATTTAACAAATGACCAATCGGCTGGCAGAACTATTTGTGCTTGCGTATATGTAAATATGTACAGGCGTTCTTTGACTGAAAGAACTCCTGCAACACCCTAGAGCCCACCTTCAACCTTAATTTCACTTTAAGCAGTCTTTGGAGTTATAATACATTATTTCTATGGGAAAATGTGACTCAATTTACACGATTTTGATATAAACGATGGTTTCCACGAAAGCATCTCTCGCGTAAATAGAGGACTTACTGTATTTTCTTTTAATAATTAATCTGATGAAAGTCTTGAGGCTTTGTTGGCAATTTGATTGTAATGCGCGGTGCTGCAGTGTTCACCATACAAGCCTTTCTAAAATAAACTACATATAAATACTTAAATTACTCAAGATTACTCTGAAATTGATTTACACCTCACACTTAATGGTTAAATTATTTAAATTATGATTATATACAAGTCATGCATATAACCAGTGCTTGAATTGAGAAGGGATGGGGGGGGGGGAGATATCCCCTTTGTCATCTAAATAAATTACGCTTTAACAACCTAATTCTGACTAAAGCACAGAAAGTAAAAAAATATCTCAGTATTACTTTTTTTTGTTTATTGAGACTAATATATTTATGTTTTCATGCGATTTAAATATTTTAAAATAAATATTCTATAGTCATATAATGTTTTGTGGTTAAGGGAAGGGAACAAGGAGTTGGTGATTAAAATGGATTTTATCAGAGTATTTCAAAATGTAAGTTTCAAGTGAGGGGTCAAAATTTACTTCCGTGAAAAAATATGGAAATCACTAAAAAAGCCTGCATATATGTCCCTGAAAAGTCACCAAAATGTAGTATTATGCCTTTACATTTTTAAAAATTCTCATGGGGGAGCATACTCCCAAATACCCCTACCCTACCCACCATCCTCCTTGTTAAAATTTTACAATTCAACCACTGCATATAACTAAGGTAATTGCATGTAATAAAATTTTAATTTTATACAGCATGTTTAGAGCTGAAACGCAAATTGAAAGTTGCATACATTGTGGCTTTTTTCAGCCAGGGAAATACAGTATATCCTACCCCAGGGGCCTTCAACCTTTTTTAGCTTACCACCCACTTTTTTTATTTTTTGAGAATTAAAAAACTTATCGCCCACCTTAGGGCAAAAAAAATAAATCATCATAATTAATAAAAGAAAAAATAACATAAATGTTTAATTACCTTTAATGAGAGCCTTGTGGTTGATGCTTGCTAATTAAAAACGTTAAGTTGGGTTTGATTTTAGTAAGAAACAAACGAAGATGATATCTCTGCTATATATTCAAACGATTTCTTTCCTTGGTAAGAATGTGGTTCACTACACTGAATCCTGATTCAACCAGATATGAGGTAGGGAAAGCTACTAGTAAGTGGAAATCTTATTCCATAAATGTGGATACAGCTTGGGCATTTTTTTGTTCTGCCAAAGTTGTAGGTATCCACCTTCTTTGAAATTTGCTTTGCACTCAGCATCATATTTTAATTGCAATAATTCCTCTTGACAGGTAACCAACATCACATACGTTTATAATAAAAGGAGTCTCCATCCACGCATCGACTTTAAGGTTGATAATGTCTTGAAAGCGATTTTCCATGTCAATTTTTAGTACATCAAGATGACTACTATATTTTTCCAAGTCACTAGCTGTGAGATCATCTTTGATTGATACCACTCCTGGAAACTGATGGCATTCCTGTTGCATGATGTTTTGTCTGAATAAATTAAGTTTTTCAATAAATAAACAAAACATTTTTGCACTCAGTCATAATTTTCCCTTGAAGATGCAAGTTAACTTCGTTCAACTTTGTGAATATATCAGCCAAGTAAACACAATCATTCTTTCCTGTTTTTAATTTATGGCACAAATCAAATTCTTTTTCATTTTCTAAAAACTGCAGTACACTGTCGTATAGTTCCACAAAACGTGTCAAGCATTGGCCTTTTGAAAGCCAACGAACTTCTGTATGCAATAACAATCGAACATATTGTTCATTATAGTCCTGACACAGTTAACAAAACATTCAATCATTTTTAGAATTTGCTTTGATCTTGTTAATTGCATTTATTACAACGACCAAAGATGAATGCAGACTTGGACTTACATTTTTTTGCAACAAGATGTTGCCTATGGATTATGCAATGAATGCATAAAATGTTGGGAACTTCTTTCTTCAAATGTGCTATAAAGCCGCGGTAGCGAACAACCATAGCTGGTGCTCCGTCTGTTGCGCACGCAATAATATTTGTCAATGGAATGTTATTTTTTTCAAAGTATGATTTAACTGTGGCAAAAATTGATGCACCTTTTGTATCGGTGGTAAGTGTATCTGCAAAAAGCATCTCTTCTTGCAGTATACCATTTTCATCAAAATACCAAACATATGTCATTAGTAAAGCTTTGTTATCAGTGATTGTAGATTCATCTATTTGCAAAGAAAATGATCTTGTTTAAAGTATAGATATAAGCTGTTGTTCAACATCATAGGCCATTTCATCAATGCGTCGACTTACTGTTGTATCACTAAGTGGTAATGTTTTTAGAATATTTGTTGGGTCCTGATGCATTACAGTCGATATAAGCTCTTGAAAACATGGTATTAATAAAGTTTCTCCTATATTGTGGGCATTTCCACTTTTAGCAATAAGTTCTGAGATACGATAACTCGCAATGAGTCCATCTTTGTTTTTGTCAGTGCACTTTTGGAATACTGAAGTTATTGTTTTGCGTTTTTTAAATTGCTCAAGAAGATCTTTGAAATATTCTAAAGGTTTATCTTTTTGTCTGAATGTTTTGTACTTAGATGTTCTTGCAACCAAGATGGCTTCATCGCTTCATTAGAAAAAGATTTGTGACATACTAAGCACATTGGCATGAACTTGTCGATAGGAAATCCATATGCCAAATATTCAGATGAATACAAATGGGAATACTTTTTCTTTGGAGGCATACTTTTATAGGGATGGGAAGTAAAATAACAAAATAAAACACACATGTTTACACACGTCCGAACAGAGAACGGACAAAAGATGGACTGAAATTTGAATGCATTAAACCAGTGAAGCATTGAAATGTCACTTCCAAGCCGGCCCATCACAGTGGATAGGCTTGTCAGTAATGCAAGCATCACTGATCGCTCCAAATTTCTGCGAATTGTTTACTCTATGTTTTTTTATATAGTTTCTTCAGTGAACATTGAGGCATTATATATCATAAGAAACTGTATAAAATGTAGATACCGAATCTATACTATAATAAGAGAGCTGTCCGTCTGTCTGTCCGTCCATCCGTCACACTTTCAGAAATTGTGAGAAAAAATTGAGAAAAAAAATTCAGAAATTGTATTACAGGCGGCAATGTGAAGCTCAAGATTTTCATGACTGTGTTCTTTTCTGTAGTTTAGCAATGGGGGAAGGGTGGTTGTGGGGGGAAGGGTGGTTGTGGGGGGAAGGGTGGGGGTTGGGGGAAGGGTGGGGATTGGGGTAATGGGTGGGGGTAATGGGGATGGGTGGGGGTAATGGGATGGGTGGGGGTAATGGGGATGGGTGGGGTAATGGGGATGGGTGGGGTAATGGGGATGGGTGGGGTAATGGGGAGGGGTGGGGGTAATGGGGGAGGGGGTTAGCCCCCAAGTTGTATGAATGGGGGTGAGGAGGTTTTGGGAGATACCAGATTCAGAAATGTTGACACAATGTGAAGCTCAAAATTTTCACGGCTGGGTTCTTTTTTTGTAGTTTAGCCTGTCTAACCGTCAGCGAAGTGACGGGAACTGTACTAGTATATATAATTTATAGTACAGGGTGATCAAAAAGTAACCCAACCCATGGAGAAACGCACATAATTGATTTTTTCCTTCTGTTGCAGGCGATGATTCAGAAGTGTGTTGATGCAATTTCACAGGAAACGTTGCAAAGGGTCTTTAAGAACATGAATCGCCGTATCCACTTGTGTGAAGCACAGAACGGTGCCCACTTCCAGCACTTGCTCTGAAATAAATCGTTTTCCCATGGGTTGCGTTACTTTTTGATCACCCTATAGTTTATCGTTGAGAAATTTAAAATATCATGAGTTGAAAATATGAAACTTGAAATCTCAATCGGGCAATTTATGTAAATTCAATTTTCTTTTATTGTAGAATAGACATAGATTGTAGAAAACGATTGTGTTTGTGTGTGGTCTTAGTGTTAACTATATTTTTCGTTGATATAGATCAGGTCTTTTGAAGTCTAAGTTTTCATATTTACCACACACTTAAGTGAATCCAATTACAGTTTTCGTGAAAATTTGCTACTGCCCACCTAAAATCACAATTCGCCTACTAGTGGGCGCTACCACCCAGGTTCAAGGTCCCTGTCCTAGCCAATAGCTATTAAATTATATTCATGCACATAAGAGCCAAATTAACTCACAGGGGACCCGAACTTCACATAACTTGAATTATGTCCATGCAGAAGAGAGCGAGATCTTTTATTTGCATGG
Source organism: Bathynomus jamesi (assembly GCA_023014485.1). Lineage (NCBI taxonomy): Eukaryota > Metazoa > Arthropoda > Malacostraca > Isopoda > Cirolanidae > Bathynomus > Bathynomus jamesi. The sequence goes on along the minus strand of JAJOZX010000366.1, from coordinate 271,131 downwards.
TTTAAATTTCACCTACCATATATCAATGTTTTTGATTCACAATGGGAAGGGATTAAAGATAAAGTAGGTCAGAAGTTTAATTTGGTTAATTTTATCTTGTGATAAGTTTTTTTGAGTACACTGAATGTACCTTGGTACCCTGACTACACACCATCGATATATATATATATATATATGAACAGAAGGATCAACGCAACGGCAAACATTTTCATTTATTTGTATTCAGACGTTTCGACAATTCTTTTGTCATCATCAGTGAATTAAGTCTTAAAACCTTAAAACAAAAGTAAAAAGTGAAAAGTGAAAATTACATCAATACAATATTAAAACCATTAAAATTAAAACCTTAAAGCAAAATGAAAATTGCATCAATACAAAATTAAAATCATTTAAGTTTCATCACTATAAAAACTAAAATTAAATTAAATTACCTCAATAGGTAAATACACAATGTTTACATCCACCTCCATACTTGGCAAAGCCTAAGAGAACACTGGATGGTCAGAGGATTAGAAAGGGTATGTCTACGAGAGTCGGTTGGTTAGTTAAAAAAGCTGTAATTTGTAGGATGAGCTATTATTGTTAAGGGAGGGTTTGTTTCTATAGATGTACAAAGATTCTAAAATTCGGAGTCCTGAGAGGTTATTGGATCTAGTTAAAATTTCAAACTGAGTTTTGTGAAGGGGATGGTTGTTTTCATTACTATGGTTTCTAATTGCGGATTGTGGAGGGCTACTGAGGGGACGGTTGGTACGTACTGACAAGCCCAAATGTTGAGAAAGGCGCACCTCCAGTTGGAGTTGAGTGCTGCCAATATACGCAGCCTGACAGCTGTCGCACGTGTATTTGTAAACAACATTGGGGCATACAGTTTTGGGGAATTCATCTTTGAACTTCAAAAAATTTGATAATTTAAGTGGGTTGACGAAGGCGAATCTAAAATTTATTTGGGGATAACTAGACTTGAGCAGTTTGGACAATTCACCTCGAATACGCAATGATAAATAACCATAAAAAGGTAATTTAATATATCTGGTTTCTTTTTGTACTGTAGTTATGGGGAGTTTAGTATTAAAAGTGTTATTTAAAAATTTCTTTAATTGGTTATTGAATGTGAAAATGAAACAAATAATAGTTTACCTTTCCTGGATGTTTCAGTTAAATGGGCTCATAAGTAGTTCCATACTTCACTATTTCGAAAACAAACTTTTACTGGCTTGGGAACCAATTATTTAAGTTGTATGTTTTATAAATATAAGATTAGTGCTATAGTAACATTATTAACAAGAAGTTACCGTATTTGTTCGGATTACTTTTCGTTAAACGAAGAATTTAAATTTTTAAAACAGTACTTTATTAACAATTACTACCCTTCTCATCTATTCGATAACCAATTAAAGAAATTTTTAAATAACACTTTTAATACTAAACTCCCCATAACTACAGTACAAAAAGAAACCAGATATATTAAATTACCTTTTTATGGTTATTTATCATTGCGTATTCGAGGTGAATTGTCCAAACTGCTCACGTCTAGTTATCCCCAAATAAATTTTAGATTCGCCTTCGTCAACCCACTTAAATTATCAAATTTTTTGAAGTTCAAAGATGAATTCCCCAAAACTGTATGCCCCAATGTTGTTTACAAATACACGTGCGACAGCTGTAAGGCTGCGTATATTGGCAGCACTCAACTCCAACTGGAGGTGCGCCTTTCTCAACATTTGGGCTTGTCAGTCCATACTAACCGTCCCCTCAGTAGCCCTCCACAATCCGCAATTAGAAACCATAGTAATGAAAACAACCATCCCCTTCACAAAACTCAGTTTGAAATTTTAACTAGATCCAATAACCTCACAGAACTCCGAATTTTAGAATCTTTGTACATCTATAGAAACAAACCCTCCCTTAACAATAATAGCTCATCCTACAAATTACAGCTTTTTTAACTAACCAACCGACTCTCGTAGACATACCCTTTCTAATCCTCTGACCATCCAGTGTTCTCTTAGGCTTTGCCAAGTATGGAGGTGGATGTAAACATTGTGTATTTACCTATTGAGGTAATTTAATTTAATTTTAGTTTTTATAGTGATGAAACTTAAATGATTTTAATTTTGTATTGATGCAATTTTCATTTTGCTTTAAGGTTTTAATTTTAATGGTTTTAATATTGTATTGATGTAATTTTCACTTTTCACTTTTTACCAGGGCTGTGGAGTCGGCACATAAAAAAACCGATACTGACTCCGACTCCTCAATTTTTTGTCTATCCGACTCCGAAGGTATATTAATTCTAAATCTGCTATGATGATAATTACACAAGAGGCATTTCATCACCACCACGTGAAGCATCATCATCTGTGGTCATTGTTACGGTAACTTTGTCTGTAGTAAAGAATCTTGTAAGTGGTACTTGTCGTTCAGTAGATTTCTGATCTTTTGTTAACTTTGAAGTAGTTGGAAGGTTTTTATTACTATCTTTCTCAATGACAACTTCTAAAATTTTGGGATGGAAACACTGCAAATGTCTTTTCAAATTTGATGCTCTGGTTGGTGCATTTTTATCAGAGCCAGTAAAACCACTGATTTTTGCTTCACATAATTTTTCATCATCATCATCATCTATCATACACTGACACACGAAATGTTTCCCATCTGTGGTTATTGTAAAATATTAAAAAACTGCAGACTTTGTTGGAAGTGTCTTTGCCATTGTGAAAGGGGTTTTAGACTTGAAAGTTAAAAACTTATGAAATTTAGAAAGAGCTTGAAATTAAATAAGCATTAAAAATAAAAAATATTATCTAAAAAGAAAAAATGAATTAATAGCATTAGTGTCTGAAATGGAAAACATTGTGTTTATTATTTAAGTGGTTTAACCACCATAGCTGCCAGTGATATCACACACAAAAACATATTTTATTAAAATTTATATTGAGGTCGGAGTCGGAGTCGGTACATTTTTACCGACTCCAGCTCCAGCACCAGCACCACCAAAATTGCTTCCGACTCCGACTCCACAGCCCTGCTTTTTACTTTTGTTTTAAGGTTTTAAGACTTAATTCACTGATGATGACAAAAGAATTGTCGAAACATCTGAAGTACAAATAAATGAAAATGTTTGCCGTTGTGTTGATCCTTCTGTTCATCTGTAAGCTCCGTTTCCCTAAGGAGAAGTCAATAGCTTTTATATAATATATATATATATATATATATATATATATATATATATATATATATATATATATATATATATATACTGTATATATATATATATATATATATATATATATTAGTGTGGACCAAAAAAATGAAGGTTTAAAAATCTTTGTTCCACATGAGTAATGTTATTTCTTTTGCTTACCTTAATCAAATTACAAAATTTGAAACCTCTACGTCAAGTTTTAGGGGTCCCGAGAAAATTGCACTTTTCCTTTTAATGCTGAAAAAATTAGTTTTTCCTCATTTTCATAAGTTCTGCTTTATTTTTTGTTGGAAATTCTTTACGATTCTTGAAAACTGTTTTGAGCAGGTATTGTTTGTCCTCTTCTTTAGTTGTCACTGCTTGATTAAATTTTTCAATCAATGCAACACCCCGCTCAGCTATGTCATTTGTCACTCTAAGGGCACGAACTCTAGCACAGCCTCTTTGGTACTCAGTATCTATTCCCCATGTTGATGCAGAATTTTCAGTGAAGAGAGAATTGAGATGTAGAGCATCAAAGAGAGATTTAGTCCTTGAAGTAACAAAATCAGAAATCCGTTTTTCTTTAAAAGAAGCTAGGGTTACCTTTGCTTCTAAACGTTTCAGTCCCTTATTTCTTGGAGGCATTTTGATATTATTTCGCATTTGCTCCTTTTCTTCAAGGGATATGCTTTTGTCAAAGAAGCTTAATCCAACAAGTGTTTCTGAGAGGTACCACAGATGTCGTTTAATGGCATTTTGGGCTTGCTTGATAACACTTGATATCAAAGAATTTTCCTCCATTATTGCAAGATCTTGCAAAAATTTAAGATCAACATTTGGGGCTTCCTCTGGTTGAGAAGCTTTTGCCCAAGATTTTGCGTATACCAATGCAACAAATAAACAAATTTCTGTTATTGCATCAAGTTCTTTTTTAGTCATCTTAAATTGATTTTGGAGAAGAAAAAGCTTAAATGCATAAATTCCTTTTGCCATCCATCTTGCATGATGGTACGCTCCAGGTCTCTTCAAGGGAGTATTAAAAATGCTTTCTTCTCCAAAAAACAAGAGAACAAGTTGAAAAAATTCTAACTCTCAATTATTCTGCAGCTTTGGGAATCAACAGCAGTTGTGATTTGAGAATGATCCATAAAATCCCATTGAGTTTTGAATCTTTTGAAGATTGGAATATCAGGTTCAGAGGAATGGCCCATAGAAGTCCGGAAGACTTGAGATAGGACAATCTCATAAATATGGTGTCTGCAGGCTAAATATAAAAGCTCTTTTCCAAGTTCTTGTTCAATTTTAGTGCAAGCTCCAGCATGGATTCCGGTATTGGATGCTGTTGTGTCAAATGACAGCCCAATAATTCTCTGGGTCATATCATGTTCTTGCAGGAGAGAAATGCAAACACGAGCCATCTCCGTACCCGTGCCAGCAGTGACTTTAGGAATTCCCAGCAATTTCTCTTCACCATTCCCACTGACTAACACTGCAATCCTTTCCGTTCTTCCTTCGCCTGCAAGAAAAGTTAAAATATATAATTTATATATAATTTATATATATTTATTTTTAATATTTTATTTTATATATTTATTTATATTTATTTTATTTTATTTTATATATATATATATTTTATATTTAATTATATATATATTATATATATAGTGATGTAGGTCACATCCGCATCCGCATATTTTCTCGCATCCGCACTTTGGACTGCGGATGTCGTGCGGATGTGGACCGTTGAGATAAATGTCATTAATAAGCGGAAATTATCAAATTCTACTATATTAATAGAACTAGTTCATTGTGCGCAAAAGTGATGCAAGCGACAAGACGAGAGGCTGTTCTTGTATGAAGTTACTCTCTTGCAACCTACTTAGATCCCGTTACAAAGCTAAGTTATTTTCACCTAGTACATTAGAACGAGTTAAATCATCACTTGGCAAAGCAGTTGAAGAGCTTCAATCTCTTGAATCTGTCGCTTCGCCACCCACCAAAAGATAAAAGTTTCAGTGACAGAACCATCACCTTCAACAAGCAAATCTATCACAGAATCTGTCTCTCAGTTTCTTGAGTCAAGCAGCAATGACGAGACCTACGCGATGTCAAAAGATGTAGTAAAATGATCGAGAGCTATCACCAAGAAAAACGCCTGGCTGCATGTGACAATCCTATTAGTTGGTAAAAAAATACGCAGAATATCTATCCATACTTGAGTAAACTTGCAAGGAAACATTTAGCCTGTCCTCCAACAATGTACCAAGCGAGAGATTATTTAGCAGTGCTGGATTAATATATGATGAAAAGAGAAACAGACTGGCAGCAGAAAAGGCAGAAAAATTAATGTTCCTTAAGCATAACCTTCCTATAATTAAGTTTGAACATTAAACGATGAACATCTTAGTTTACTTTATTTTAATTACTCATTTATAAATATGCCTAATAAAACTTTAAACTTAATATAAATAGTTATCAAGCTAATTAAAGATCTCTTTCTATAAGGGTGGAGGTTGGGGAAAGAGGTCGGTGGGGTGCATTTGAGTTGGGTTCACATCCCGCATCCTGGTAACACAATTATGGTTTCTAATTGTGGCTGAAACTCAACAAAATGTAATGAATTTATTTGCAGACGAATTCACTAATTGATTTCTATATTAGTTAGATGCTTGATATTATTTTATATGTTCAGAGAAAAGTACAGCAATTATTGTACAATTAATCAATTATACTATATTATAGCTACAGCTCTCTCTATATAATAACTTATTATATACGTTAAACACAACAAATCTCGAATATATCCTAAAAAATAATGAAAATGTAGACATCCGCATCGGCAGATGTTGAAATCAAACATCCTCATCCGCAGATGTGAAAAAAATGACATCCGCTACATCACTAATATACACGGTGAACCAAAAGTAGGTGGACAGTAGGTTGAATACGGTTTGTGTTATATTATATTATAACTATGGTGTTTGTGTTTATTATATTAAATATTATAACTAAATTTATTTAAATTTTATTTTGTATTATAGTATACAAAAAAATTAAATATGTATTCTCAAAATAAACGTTATCATTTACTGTCCACCTACATTTGGTTCACTCTATATAATATATAATTTTAAATTAAACTTGATTTACTTTAAATTAAACTTGATTTACTTTAAATTAAACTTGATTTACTTTAAATTAAACTTGATTTACTTTAAATTAAACTTGATTTACTTTAAATTAAACTTGATTTACTTTAAATTAAACTTGATTTACTTTAAATTAAACTTGATTTACTTTAAATTAACTTGATTTACTTTAAATTAAACTTGATTTACTTTAAATTAAACTTGATTTACTTTAAATTAAACTTGATTTACTTTAAATTAAACTTGATTTACTTTAATTAAACTTGATTTACTTTAAATTAAACTTGATTTACTTTAAATTAAACTTGATTTACTTTAAATTAAACTTGATTTACTTTAAATTAAACTTGATTTACTTTAAATTAAACTTGATTTACTTTAAATTAAACTTGATTTACTTTAAATTAAACTTGATTTACTTTAAATTAAACTTGATTTACTTTAAATTAAACTTGATTTACTTTAAATTAAACTTGATTTACTTTAAATTAAACTTGATTTACTTTAAATTAAACTTGATTTACTTTAAATTAAACTTGATTTACTTTAATTAAACTTGATTTACTTTAAATTAAACTTGATTTACTTTAAATTAAACTTGATTTACTTTAAATTAAACTTGATTTACTTTAAATTAAACTTGATTTATTTTAAATTAAACTTGATTTATTTTAAATTAAACTTGATTTATTTTAAATTAAACTTGATTTATTTTAAATTAAACTTGATTTATTTTAAATTAAACTTGATTTATTTTAAATTAAACTTGATTTATTTTAAATTAAACTTGATTTATTTTAAATTAAACTTGATTTATTTTAAATTAAACTTGATTTATTTTAATTTGAAGGTAAAATGGTGTAGATTGTGAAAACTAGCTTCAGACAGTGAAATGTAACCTAATTAAATAGAAATTTAGCTATCAAAATGTTTAATTAAAACCAACCAGATAACAACACATTGCCTAGGTGTGAAAACCAGACCCACAACTAAGTTTTTCACCTGAGAGATAAAATATAAATATGCTAAATTAATCAGACAAAAAACTAACCTGATATCTCTGGGAGCATTTTTCCATCCCAATGAAGAACTAAAGGCTCTCCAGGACAAAATGCTTGCTCTTGATATTCTGTTGCTATTTCTTTGCGTAAACTTTTGACGAGTTCGAAGCATAGTAGATTTTGACAGTGTAATGTTTTCCAAATTATGGCCCAAAGACTGAGCAACAACAGCATAAGACATAGCTGCATCTCGATTGGAAAGATTCATTCTATCATAGGCTGCTACAACATTTTTGTCAATAGGCTTTGACTTTTTAGGAGCCAACATTTTCTTTTTAAATTGCTCTTCAGAGGGACCTTGAAAATTCATTTCAAGGTTGTCGTCATTAGTTGATGGTGATGATGATGTGAAATCATCTCTATTGGCAGGCAAGAATGATCTTTTAGATCGCTTCTGCTCTTTGAGGGCTCTTTCACACTCTAATTCTTCACGATGAAGCCGCCTTCTCTCTCTTTTTGCAAGAATTTGGTCTACTGTACCCATGCTACTTTGTGTAGGATCTTCTTGCTGGCTTAAGTAGAAAAGCTTGTCTTCTTCATTTGACATCATCAAAAGGGCATTAGAGTGACCAATATCAAGAATTTCAGCCTTAATTTCATCTTTAAACATAGCTTCTTCAATACGGCATTTTTCCTCGGGCCTTTTTCTGTTTTTCATCAATTTATCATAACAGCTTATTAAAGAGTCAATCTTTCGGATGGCACTGTCTCTACGCATTGTGGGAATCCTGGCTTTCTCCCAGTAGGTCATCACTTCATCTAAGCAAAGATTAATGGATCTTCTTCATCCCAATTTTTCCTCTTTTTGATGGAAGAAATATTTTTGCAAAACTTGCAGTTTTGTAGGTAAGTGGCAACAAAGTATATCTTTATATAAATGGCCAATGAGCCAAACTTTAGTTTAGAACGAGTAGCCATTTTTAGTTTAAAAAATTAAATTTCTGAAATAGTAAAATAAACCAGTTAAATTAGGAGATAAAAAGGATAACTAAAAGGTTCAAGCCAATTAGGCAAAGCCTTTAATTTAGAGTTGACCAATTAAGGATAATATTTTATCCAAAATTTTTGTTTCCTTATTAATAATTTTCTCTGAAATAATGATCTAAGATTGTTTTTGTACTCTATTAACACCAAAAATTTCTTAAATAAGAAGAATTTTTTTCATAAGTTGCAACTCAAGAGTTGAGTTGATCATTGATGTTCTAAGCACGCCTATTCATTGGAAAATTTTATAAGTCATTAAATCTCAGGACCCCTAAATATTCTCATATTTGACCAAAATTTTGCTGACATGTCTATCTGGTCCAAAGGAACAAGGGCATTAATGTGGAACAGGATTTCTTCAACTTTATAATTTACCCCCCATTTTGGTCCACACTAATATATATATATATATATATATATATATAATTATGCGGGTTGCTTCTACAGAGCTTCAATTTAATATTTAGTAGAAATCCAATGACAAGGAGAAATGTAAATGCCATGAAAAGTCTTCTTTATTGCGCAACGTTTCGAGCAATACGCTCATCTTCAGGCTGTTTAATAACAATGTGAAATTAAAATCAATATTGAATGAAAAACAAACAGAAATTTCTATAACCTATTCGTAAAGACAAATTTTAAAAGACTGAGAAAAGAGGGTTAAGTTCTAAGTTATACAGATTTACATATCAAAATTAAGAAGTTATTTTTAAATACATGTAGTAAATGTGAAATTAATACACTGGAAAAATTACCAATAGTACACTGGAACAATGGAGCTATCTACCTTACACAGCAGTATCCGAGGCCGACTAATTTGAGCAGAGGAGACGGGAATGAAAGATGGCGAGGGAGATAGGGGAAGGAGGGATTATAAGGAATTGGGGAAGGAGGAGGGATCATAGCAGATTGAGAGGGACGGACGATGAGTCAACATTCAGACTAGGGGACAATGCTTTAATGAAAAGGGATTCTAAAATTCTTAGTGAGTTGGGACAAGTATTACAACCAAGAATTTTAAAATTGTCTAAAGTGACATCAATTTTGCATTTGATGCTATGTTCACGTATGCTGGAGGCTTCCTTAGTTTTAAAATTTTACCTGTTCGGCCACTTATTCCCATATGCGAATAAAATCTAGCCCTGAGAGAGCGAACAGTGCTGCCGATGTAATTCCAAGGAGACACCTAGGGCAGGTAAATAAATATACAACACCGCTACGCAACGAGTCAGGGGTTCGATCCTTCGCTGAGAAAAAGCTACCTAAAGACGTTTTATTAATAAATATGATGCGGAAATCAGTATGATAAAAAATTTCCTTAACAATTTTGTAAATTTAAGCTTAAATTCCTTATTCAAGGGACCCATTTCAGGTACCAAGAAATATTTTATATCCTTCGGCACTGTAATACATGGAAGTTGAGGGCTATAAACATTATTTAAGAAGGATCTAATTAGTTTGTCTACATATTGAACAGGAAAACTATTATTAGTAAAGTATGATCTTAGATTATTAAATTCATCATTAAGTAAGGTAAAATTAGAGGTCAAATTATATCCTCTGAACAGGAGAGTTTTAATACAAGACATCTTATAGTTGAAATCAGTAAAACTAAAAAAAATTCATGCCCAAACCAGTGAAAGTGGGTTTCCTATAAACTGATGTAGTAATAGAATCACCGTTTTTCGAAATTAAAAGATCTAAGAAGGGGAGGGAGCCATTTTGCTCAGTTTCCATTGTATACGTTATATTGGGGTGCAAAGAATTTAGGAAGTTAAAGAATTGTTGCGCTTGTACCGCATTATCAAAGACTGCTATCGAATCATCAACGAAGCGTCGATAGAAAATTGGCTTGAGATGAGTGGGAGATTGTCTAAAAATTACACTTTCTAAATGAGTCATAAAAAAGTCAGCTGCTAGCGGTCCGACTGGTGATCCCATCCCTACCCCATCAATTTGTTGGTAAACCTTATTGTTGAAAGTGAAATAGCATTGTTTGAAGACCAATTCTAAAAGTTCCTTCAAATGAGACAATGAAAAACCATGAAAATTATCAACTGAGCTAAAAACCCTATCTAAAATAATGGCAATAGTTTCAGATACAGGTACATTTGTGAAAAGTGACTTTACATCAAAACTGACAAAAAACTTTTTGAATCGAAGTTTTTACCCAGGAGTTCTTTTTGGAATTCAAACGAGTTATTTATAGTGTAAACATTTTTCGCAAAGGGGGACAGGAGACGAACAACAAATTTAGCCAATTGAAAGGTGGGTAAGTTATACGAAGCTAAAATAGGACGGAGAGGTGTTCCAGCTTTATGGATTTTAGGCAGACAGTATAATTGAGCAAGATTAGCACCAGATGCGAACAACTGAGAGTAAGTATCATTTTTTATTATCTTTAAGGACTTTAGTCGTGACAGAAATCTATTAACCTGGTCTTCTAACCTTACAATGACTTTATTTACAGGTTCTAGAATTTGTATAAATAACTCGTTTGAATTCCAAAAAGAACTCCTGGGTAAAACTTCGATTCAAAAAAGTTTTTTGTCAGTTTTGATGTAAAGTCACTTTTCACAAATGTACCTGTATCTGAAACTATTGCCATTATTTTAGATAGGGTTTTTAGCTCAGTTGATAATTTTCATGGTTTTTCATTGTCTCATTTGAAGGAACTTTTAGAATTGGTCTTCAAACAATGCTATTTCACTTTCAACAATAAGGTTTACCAACAAATTGATGGGGTAGGGATGGGATCACCAGTCGGACCGCTAGCAGCTGACTTTTTTATGACTCATTTAGAAAGTGTAATTTTTAGACAATCTCCCACTCATCTCAAGCCAATTTTCTATCGACGCTTCGTTGATGATTCGATAGCAGTCTTTGATAATGCGGTACAAGCGCAACAATTCTTTAACTTCCTAAATTCTTTGCACCCCAATATAACGTATACAATGGAAACTGAGCAAAATGGCTCTCCCCTTCTTAGATCTTTTAATTTCGAAAATGGTGATTCTATTACTACATCAGTTTATAGGAAACCCACTTTCACTGGTTTGGGCATGAATTTTTTTAGTTTTACTGATTTCAACTATAAGATGTCTTGTATTAAAACTCTCCTGTTCAGAGGATATAATTTGACCTCTAATTTTACCTTACTTAATGATGAATTTAATAATCTAAGATCATACTTTACTAATAATAGTTTTCCTGTTCAATATGTAGACAAACTAATTAGATCCTTCTTAAATAATGTTTATAGCCCTCAACTTCCATGTATTACAGTGCCGAAGGATATAAAATATTTCTTGGTACCTGAAATGGGTCCCTTGAATAAGGAATTTAAGCTTAAATTTACAAAATTGTTAAGGAAATTTTTTTATCATACTGATTTCCGCATCATATTTATTAATAAAACGTCTTTAGGTAGCTTTTTCTCAGCGAAGGATCGAACCCCTGACTCGTTGCGTAGCGGTGTTGTATATTTATTTACCTGCCCTAGGTGTCTCCTTGGGAATTACATCGGCAGCACTGTTCGCTCTCTCAGGGCTAGATTTTATTCGCATATGGGAATAAGTGGCCGAACAGGTAAAATTTTAAAAACTAAGGAAGCCTCCAGCATACGTGAACATAGCATCAAATGCAAAATTGATGTCACTTTAGACAATTTTAAAATTCTTGGTTGTAATACTTGTCCCAACTCACTAAGAATTTTAGAATCCCTTTTCATTAAAGCATTGTCCCCTAGTCTGAATGTTGACTCATCGTCCGTCCCTCTCAATCTGCTATGATCCCTCCTCCTTCCCCAATTCCTTATAATCCCTCCTTCCCTATCTCCCTCGCCATCTTTCATTCCCGTCTCCTCTGCTCAAATTAGTCAGCCTCGGATAATGCTGTGTAAGGTAGATAGCTCCATTGTTCCAGTGTACTATTGGTAATTTTTCCAGTGTATTAATTTCACATTACTACATGTATTTAAAAATAACTTCTTAATTTTGATATGTAAATCTGTATAACTTAGAACTTAACCCTCTTTTCTCAGTCTTTTAAAATTTGTCTTTACGAATAGGTTATAGAAATTTCTGTTTGTTTTTCATTCAATATTGATTTTAATTTCACATTGTTATTAAACAGCCTGAAGATGAGCGTATTGCTCGAAACGTTGCGCAATAAAGAAGACTTTTCATGGCATTTACATTTCTCCTTGTCATTGGATTTCTACTAAATATTATATATATATATATATATAATGAATAAAACCACGAAGGAAAGGAAACACAAAAAGGTGCTCAAGCGCTTTCGTCTAATGACATCCTCAGGAACACTGAAGTACATAAAAGGTTACAGCCTATACAGGGTGTCCCAGAATTAACTATCTATTTCAATGAAATCGGACAAATTTTTAAAAACACTTTTATTTATGTTTATCATGTTTAATGTGTGTTAAAAATGTATAAATTTCTAAATTTTTTTAATAATTTTATTTTCATAATTTTTTTCATTATCTGGTCCAATGAAAGACCGTTTGAAGTCATAGAATGGCAGAGAGACTCTCCAAAAGTTAATGTGTGGCTTGGAATGACCAAATCCAAATTTATGGCCCATTCTTCTTTGCGGAAGCAACTGTAACAGGTACCGTCTACCTGATATGCTTCAGCAGTTTCTCGAACCACAGCTTCTTGATGATGGCATTCTTGATAATGTTGTGTTTCAACAAGAGGAGCACCATGTCATTATGCTCTAATTGTTCGAGAATACCTCAACAGACGCCTTCCGAATCGGTGGATTGGACGTGGAGGACCTCAACCTTGGCCTCCGCGTTCTCCGGATTTGACACCCCTGGATTTCTTTGCATGGGGTTTCATAAAAACAAAGGTTTATTGCCAAAAGATCAATGCTTCTTGGTGAAACACAACATTATCAAGAATGCCATCAAGAAGAAGCTGTGGTTCGAGAAACTGCTGAAGCATATCAAGGTAGACAGTACCTGTTACAGTTGCTTCCGCAAAGAAGAATGGGCCATAAATTTTGGATTTGGTCATTCCAAGCCACACGTTAACTTTTGGAGAGTCTCTTTGCCATTCTATGACTTCAGACGGTCTTTCATTGGACCAGATAATGAAAAAATTATGAAAATGTTTTAGAAATTTATACATTTTTAACACATATTAAACATGATAAACATAAATAAAAGTGGCCTTCTTAGTGGGGGTGTCATGTCCTGAGTAAAAATGGCCTTCTTAGTGGGGGTATCATGTCCCGGGTGTCCCGACACCCCCACTAAGAAGGCCATTTTTTCATCAATGTTTCTCCACGCCCTTAGGATCGCCAGTCCGGAATACATCGATGCCGAATTGGAAAAAATCAACAGTATTGGAAGTGATCTGTGTTACCCATCTGCATTTATGGAATCTTGTCTCAACAAGGCAAAACAAACTTTCTATCGTGTCAATAATAACACTCGTACTTTGTCAAAAAATATTTTAGTACTTCCATTTTTCCCAGGCTTTTTAGGCATTGCTAATGTACTTAAACTTTTGGATATTAATGTAGTATTTTCATATAACAATATTGTGAAAAATATCATAGTAAAAAATAGCCCTACCAATAATTCAGGCCTTATCTATAAAATTGGGTGTAAACAATGTGATTCCTTTTACATAGGTCAGATGGGAAAGGATTTGCACACACGTATAAAACAGCATCAATATTCCGTTAGGACAGGATAGTTGTCCAGTGCTCTTTTTGTCCATTTGTCAGAGTTATCCCACTGTATTGATTGGAATAATGCTTCAGTTTTATTTCATTCTAGCAACACTGTCAATAGAAATATTCTTGAGTCTGCCATTATCCAACTTTCAAATAACTTCAACATAAGCAAAGGTCTTTTTCAACTCGATCCTGTTGTTTTGAATTCCTTCAAAACAAATTTAGATAAAAAGGGTAGGACGCTAAATCTTTGGTAAACTTGTACGCTACTTTATTAACTTTTAATCTTCATTTTATTTTTATATATATCGAAACTTGACTCTAAAAGGCAAAGTGTTAAAACCCGGGTATAAATATAAATTTGTATTTTTAATTCATTTGATCTTGTGCTAAAAATCGATATTTTTCCTTACAAATCTGTATGCCTCTTTGTTAATCCTCTAATCTTTAATTTTTATTTTTACTTCTCCGTTTATTGCATATATATATATATATATATATATATATATATATATATGTATGTATGTGTGTAGATATGTATGTATGTATGTATATATATATATATATATGTATGTTATTTATTTATTTTTTTCTTTCTGTAACCTTATATAGGCCGTAACCTTTTATGTACTTCAGTGTTCCTGAGAATGTCATTAGACAAAAGCGCTTGAGCACCTTTTTGCGTTTCCTTTCCTTCGTGGTTTTATTCATCATAATATTTTTCACGTGTTACTTTCGTGAAATAATTTTCATATATATATATATATATATATATATATATATATATATAATATATAGAGCCTTGGTTAATCTTGGTTTTACGTTTGCCTGAATTGTTCATTCTGATGAAGGTCAAGCTTGTCATCCCACCTTAGATCTACAGTTTAACGTGGAATCTGAACCATACCCCACCAGCAGCCCAGCATCTTAACCACTAGGCTACCCATTTACCTATCAACCAATTTTTTTTATTGTGGGGAAGGATGAACAGCTGGGTTTTGCTGCGTGTCACCCGTTATCGATCCTGGAGCTGATGGATTTATAGTCAGCAACACTAACCACTACACCACTGGGAATAATGTAATAAAGTTAAGTAATTACTGGTTATAAATTAACCAACAAACAAAAGTGATCAATGCAAAAATGATACAAATTTGTATGGATAAAAATAAAAATGAAATAATTTTCATGTTATGCTAACATTAAATTAAAATTTAAAATTCTTCAGGCAAAAGCAAAGGGTAAACAAAAACACCTTTGCCCAATCATTCACTCTTGAGGTATCAACAACTCTTCATTTTTTTATTTACACCCTTCTTATGCTAACCTCTGGTCCACTTCAGCCCTAAGTGTAACAAACTTAAAATTAGAAGAGGATCAGTGTGTCTCAAAGCTTTACATAAAGCGGGTCCCATGAAGATCCTGTGTCTAAAATGAAACAAAATTGGATTAAAATTCCTTTTAAACTTAACTGAAGTTTGTACCCAAAAAATATTGTGTGTGGCATAACATACCATTGTTCCCCAACTTAAGCATAAATTACCCAAAAAGCAAACACGTTGGCTTAAAAATAAAAGATGTAAAAATTCTCTCTCCTTAAAAGTTCACAAAGAAAATTCAAAATCTAAAAAAAAATATATATATATATCTATCTATATATTGTGTTAACTTTAAATAGTATGAGTGCGTCGTCTTAAATTCTGGTCACGAGGATTTAATCCCCACAGAAGGGAATATCCTATATACGAGGGTAATTCAATAAGTATCTGCACATTTTATTTTCACATCTGAAAGATTATAAACACATCACTTCTCAACATAGTCTCCTTGTTTCTCAATACACTTAGTCCAGTGATCTACAAGCTTCCTAATGCCATCACAAAAGAATATTTTTGGCTGTGTGCATAGCCACTCATGCACCGCCTCCTTCAGGTCATCATCACCTTGGAATCGCTGACCTCTCAAAGTGTCTTTTAGTGGTCCAAACAGGTAAAAATCCAAAGGTGCCAGGTCTGGACTGTAGGCTGGATGGTCAAGAACTTAAATTTGAAGTTCTTGAAGGCATTTTCTAGTCTGTGCAGCGGTATGAGGGCACGCATTGTCGTGTAACAGAATAACACCTTCTGACAATCTCCCTCTCCGTTTTGTGCAAATTGCTTGCTTTAACTCATTCCGAAGCGTGTCAGAATACGAATAATAATAATGATAACCTTGAACATTATCTAGAGCAGTGGTTCCCAAACCCGGGGTCGCAAGCCTCATCACAAAGGGTTGCAGGGAGCCAATGTGGTCGATGGGGTCGCAAGTGTCTTTGCAATGACAATGAGGCATGGGTGAATTTTGATATCTATGATGACGTAGAAAAGTTCTGGATTACTTTAGCACACACACATTCGACTTAAAAATCGAGCTATCAAAGTTCTGGTACAATTTGGAACCACCTATATCTGTGAGCAATGTTCCCTCTAAGGTGTGCGCGTGCGCGCGCGCACACGCGTTGTGAAACCCGTGCACACAGCAAAATAAAATGCGCACAGGCTCAAGCGTATCATGAGTCACGACAGTAAATGAAGTACTGTAATTTCAAAAATATACCGTCACACAAGGTCTGATCATTTGCATCAACATACTCTATAGTCGCTCTTTCAAGTATTAACCCCTTCCGTCCGACTTCGCCGACGACCGCGCAATTACGCAATACAGATTTTTTTTACTCAATGTATTTGCATTTTTTTTCTTTTATACATTAACTCATTGAATATAAACCTTCTCTTTCTTATTTTTGCATAAAAACGAATAGTAATTATCTCATAATTCATAGAAAACAAAATGAAAAATACAAAAGCGGCAAGTGCATAGCCTGTCAATGTATACATGTACATATGTACACGTATTGAAATAAAGCTCCGCCTACAAAGTTTTCTATTTGCTAAAAATGATGTCATCTATTTTCCTATTTGCTAAATATGATGATGTCATCGCTTTTCCTATTGGTTAAAACATGATGTCATCACTATATCACCCAATCATGGTTTTTAGTTATCATGGATGACGTCATGACATCAATGACATTATGACATCATCTGGATGACAGCATTGACTTATAACGTCATCTATAACAGTGATCATTTCCAATATCCTTTTTAAAAGCTTATTAGGTATTACGGAATTTTATTTAGTCCAATTGGAAACTTTTTTCATGACGTAACCTCTACCGTCATCGAAAAACAGCATCATAAGATCTATGACGTCAACATTGCCGTCATGGAAGAGATGGGGTTAAGTGTCATGTTTGAATTTATCATAATTTTTGTTTTTGTAAAGCAGTGTATATATTAGTAAAGTCCAACTTCATATATTAAAAAGTGCAGCTGTGCAAATATAGATAATAATATGGGTAAAGTTGGGAGCTATTGAAGAATAGGGACCCCAGCCTTCTTTAGTTAGGCTTATAAGGCTAACTAACGAAAATATCACGACCTAACCTAACCAATCGTTAGGTTAACTGTACGCCCTTGACGATTGGTTAGGTTAGGTCATGATATTTTCGTTAGTTAGCCTTATAAAGATAACTATAGAAGGCTGGGGTCCCTATTCTTCAATAGCTCCTAAAGTTGCGCCACTGAGTTCCTAATGGTCGTTGACTCGTTGAGTTTTGGCGGGCTTTTTAATGTCACCGAATTACGACAACCACTCGACCAGATCTACTATCTTTGGTCGCACTTCAGTGTCCAAATGCTATTAGCTATTTTTATTCCAGATTCGAGAAATCTTGCTTTTTTTTTAAATCATGGTTTGCCTGAAGAAATTGAGTTTGTCAATCATATATGATAGGTAATAATAAATATGAGATTTGGCAACCCTGCCCGGACTAAGTTTGACATATTTACAAAATTTTAGTTAGATCTTGTACTTAGAATTTTTTTATTAGATCCCAAAATCGAGTTCTCTTTCATTGTTGAACCATAGAAAATTTTTCCAAGAGTTCACGGCTTTTTTTTTTGCCATTAGAGCATTATGTAAATACATTTTATATGTTATACTACGTACCAAGATAAATAATTTTGTGAATTTTTTTTTTAGAAAACATGTACTCCAAATTTTTTTATAGGGTTCCAAAAATGACGTGAAGGCCAATTTTTCAGAATAAGAGGAATTTTTTTTTCAAAAAATTTTATAACTATTTTTTAAGTATTTTTATGAATTATTTCGGGAAAAAAAATTCTAAAAATATATATTTTTTTTGGTTAGGCCGAAATTTTCCTTATCCGCGTAATAGGAAATGCTGAGTGAACGAATCCTTTAAGTACATTGTTCATTGTTGTTACAATTCAGTTTCTTCATATGTATTGAAAGGTTATTTTTATTAGCCCTCAATATGTCTAGAGAGGGGAAGCGCAAAAGAACTGTGACTTGTTTCCAAAAGAAATGGCTGGATGAGTTTGTTGAAATGGCTACACCGAAGTCATATGAGATTATGCGTGTTCAATTAAAAGAAATGTTTAGTCATGATTCAGAAACAGGGGTGATTTGCACTTATTGTCATGATGCTAAAGTTATAAATGAATTTGCAAGCGAAAGATGTGGAATGATGTCTGGAAACTTTACTTCTTGAAGCGTCACCTATCAAGTAAAACTCATTTAGATGGCGTAAATAAATTAATACACAAAAATCCTTCATTGCCAGCAAAAGGAGTGCTAAGTATGTTACTAGAAAGTCCAGCTGAAAAAAAGAAAAAGCGTGAACATATTGAACGATCACGTTCAAATCCAGAAGAAATTAAAGTTCTGATCGACAATGTTTTGTTAGCTGTTAATATGAATAGTTCTATGCTTTCTGTTCATAAAATTAATGAGCGTATGGCAAAATATGTTCATATTCCGGAAGCCTGGAGGAGCAAAAATTATGCTTTTGAGTTTTTGGAAAGCATAAATAACATTCATACACTAGTTATCGATGAAAGCACAGACGTAACCATCAACAAATACCTAATACTTTACTTCAAATTTAGACCCAAAAATTCCACCCAATATAAACATCATTTGGTGGAATCTTGGAGCTGCAAGCATGTGATGCTTCTACAATAGTATCCGCAATCAAGCAGTTTTATGAAAAACACAAACTTGACCTACACAAAATAGTCATGTTAATATCTGATGGTGCATCTGTGATGCTGGGAAAGCATAATGGTGTAGCAGCACACTGAAACGGGAAATTTTTCATCTTGTCCAACAACATTGTGTCGCACACCGTGAAGACTTGGGAATTTGTGATGCTTGGAAAGAGGTTAAGCAAATAAAAGATATTGAAACATTAATGCGAACTATATATTCAGTATTTTTCAGGTCTTCAAAAAAAGCACAAATTCCAAGAAATAGCGAATGCTTCTGAAAATGAATCAGTTGCTTTCAGGCCTCTAAATGGTGGTTGTCTCGACATTTTGCGCTTCAAGCAGTAATGAAAAACTATGATTCTTTAATAGATTATTTTGAGCAAGACGCAACTGAAGATCCAATAGCTAGCTACTGTTCAAGAAATTAACTGACCCAAATTATCGAATAGCTTTAGAGGTTCTGAATGATGTTTTACAAGAATTAGCTTCATTGTGTGTGCTTTGGCTTGACACCGCTGGATGCGTTTCATCTTGCACATTGTAAATTGAACAAAATGAAAGGACAATATCTGGGAAATAAAATTTCATGGAGCGACAAAGTCAAAACTCTACTGAACAAATACCATCAGGAAAATATTGTAATTGATACTCATTCGGTGTTAACTTTCATAGAAAAACTTTGTTCCCATTTGGAAGACAGGTTTCCTGAAAATGAAGTAAAAGAATGGGCTGCCTTTGATTGTTCGGCTATTTTACAGAAAGACTTTAACTTTGGCATTGAGCATGTTAAAGCTTTATGTGCAAAATATGCAGATTTTCTTGGTGATGATGATGATATGGTGACATTCGTTCTCCAAAATGAACAATTTTGTGACCTTGCTAAGTTGATGGATATTGGGGGAACTTTCCTAGCATCTACTGTGGACTGTGAGCGTGGCTTCAGTTTAATGAATTCTATAAAGAACAAATTAAGAAACCGCTTGAAAGAAAATCATTTGGACATGCTCATGTGAATTAAAAGTTACCTGAATGATGACGAATGTATTAATCTTCATAGAGTTTATTTGGAATGGGCAAATACTAAAGATCGTAGGGAGAAATCATAATCATACTTAAATGAAAGGCACTTTCATTTAATGTTATTTTGATTATATTTTATTTTATTGAATTTTATTATTTTTTATTTTATTCCTATTTTGTGAATGGATAAAATCATGTATTAATCTTGATAGTCTATTTTAAATTGCTAAATGCTAAAAATTGTTTTGAGAAATGATAATTAAAATAGTCATTTTCAATTAATGTTATTTTTATTTTATTTCTTTATTTTGTTGAATTTTATTTTACTATTTTTTATTTTATTAATATTTTTAGAATGGATAAAATGTTTTCTTCTTTAAGGATATATAATATTGTAAACAGTTTTTTAATATCCATTTAATAGTACCGTAATGATGAAGCTATCACCTTATGGAAATAATATTTATTAAGTATTTGATATTTATATATATATTTCATTTTGAAGATAATAGCGCTCAGAAAAGTTTGCACAATTTTTCACCATGAATCTAAATGTATGCACAACGAAAATTTCTTGCGCACACAGACAAAAAAAAATTAGAGGGAACATTGTCTGTGAGGCAGCTTTCTCATCAATGGTATTTATGAAAAATGAGTACCGTAACCGTATTTCAAACATCAACTTAGAAAATTGTATGCTATGTTCCTTAACCTCATATACCCCCAGGTACAAAAAATTAATCAAATCATAATGTACACATGTCAGATATGAAATATGCCACTGTTATAGCATATCAGACATATGATAGAGTAGGAACTTAGAATATTGATTGATATGTTGTTTTATATTACATATTAAACATGAGTGTGTTGTAAATAGTTTCTGACAATGTTTACTTTTACACTCTTGAGTTGTAATACATTTCCTTATTTGTTTTTACAGTTAAATAAATACGTATAAAAATATGTCTCTATTTATTTTAAGATTCTTCCTCACTAGATAAAATTATATATATATATATTATATATATATATATATTATATATATATATATATATATATATATATAATATATATATATATATATATATATATATATATATATACTTGTTCTTCGTAATGACTTGGGGCCGCACTGGATAGGCAACAGCACTAGAAGGGGTCACACTGGAAAATGCTTGGGAACCCCTGATCTAGAGCATGGAACTACAATACCAAGTGCATCATATTCTGACATGCTTCGGAATGAGTTAAAGCAAGTAATTTGCACAAAACGGAGAGGGAGATTGTTGGAAGGTGTTATTCTGTTACATGACAATGTGCACCCTCATACCGCTACACAGACTACAAAATGCCTTCAAGACCTTAAATTTGAAGTTCTCGACCATCCAGCCTACAGTCCACACCTGGCACCTTCGGATTTTTACCTGTTTGGACCACTAAAAGATGCTTTGAGAGGTCAGCGATTCCAAGGTAATGATGACCTGAAGGAGGCGGTACATGAGTGGCTACGCACACAGCCAAAAACAGAATAACACCTACTGACAATCTCCCTCTCCGTTTTGTGCAAATTGCTTGCTTTAACTCATTCTGAAGCACGTCAGAATACGAATAATAATAATGATAACCTTGAACATTATCTAGAGCATGGAACTACAGTAACAAGTGCATCATATTCTGACATGCTTCGGAATGAGTTAAAGCAAGTAATTTGCACAAAACGGAGAGGGAGATTGTTGGAAGGTGTTATTCTGTTACATGACAATGCGCACCCTCATACCGCTGCACAGACTAGAAAATGCCTTCAAGATCTTAAATTTGAAGTTCTCAACCATCCAGCTTACAGTCCAGACCTGGCACCTTCGGATTTTTACCTGTTTGGACCACTAAAAGACACTTTGAGAGGTCAGCGATTCCAAGGCGATGATGACCTGAAGGAGGCGGTGCATGACTGGCTATGCACACAGCCAAAAACATTCTTTTGTGATGGCATTAAAAGCTTGTAGATCGCTGGACTAAGTGTATTGAGAAACAGGGAGACTATGTTGAGAAGTGATGTGTTTATAATCTATCAGATGTGAAAATAAAATTGTGAAAATAAAAAGTGCGGATACTTATTGGATTACCCTCGTACTATTGAGCTAAAATGTGTCTGTGCATCTGTCTGCTTTCTTCGGAACCGTGCACAGACTAAACAGCACATCGGAAAATTCTGTAACCACCACCAACTAATAGCCCATGAACTGCCAATTTGCGCTGTCAAATTTCCCGGTCCTAGGTCACTCCACAGCCGAGCACAAGCTATTTAATATCTATTACAAGTGAATGTAAGTACAGTACTTTGAAAATGAAAATGACGAGAGCAAAAATACATAAACAGTTTGGTAATCTCGATAATACGTAAGTACCAATATACATATACAGCTAGCTGTGACATATACTGTTACACATGGCCACATTTAGGGGGTGGCGCACTGGGAAAATATCCAAGGCCCCACAAATTTCAATTGAAAAAATTAAACATCACATATTTGCCATCTACGATGAGTTTTACTTTTTCTGGCAGGTGGCATGGCATCAGGCATTCTAATATCTGCTTTGATGGGGTTTAATTTGTTGTTCTTGTTAGTGTTACTCATTTCTAATGTTGTTACTAACTTACTTACTTCTTGTTTCTGTTCCAGATTCATGATTTATGTTCTTATTGTAATATGTACAACATGGAAATGATCCGTGACCAGGATCGAAGGAGGAAATATAAACCCGGTAGTGAAAAGCATAAGGATAAGAAATGCAGAGAAGAGTTCTTTGCGACAGTGCCAAAACTGATTAATTGGATTAAATCATCAACAACTAAGTCAGCCCCTTCAGCAGCCCAGCAGCTGCCTACTTCAGCAGCTGCATTTTCAGAAGATGCATCTACTTCAGTGCGTTCAGCAAGCCCAGCAGCTGCATTTTCAGGAGACTCATCTACATCAACCCCTTCAGCAGGCCCACCAATTGCCTCCGCTACATCAGCAGCTGCATTTTCAGAAGACCCGTCTATGTCAGTGCATTCAGCAGGCCCACCAGCTTCAGGACATGCAATTAATGACATTGGTTTGTGGCCACAAGTGCTGACCAATGACTTTAGAAAGTTCTGGATAGAGCAGGGAACATCAGATTGCCAAAATTATGACAGCAATTTCAGTAACTCTTCAACTACTGAAAGTGGTACAACACGCCGATGTACAAAGACATTATTTGTTAAGAAACAGCCTGACGAATGAGAGGATTGAGGTGTCATGGCTGTGCTATTCTGAGTCCACAGGCTGTGTTTACTGTTTTCTCTGTAAATTAATGTCGAGGGCGGACAGCAAGTTCACAATCGGGTTCAACGACTGGAAGCATGGTAGACAATCAGTCGAAGCACACGGAAAATGTGAGCAACATATGGAGTCGATGAGATATTTGTTGGTTAGAAAGTCTGTCTCCGGCCGTGTTAATTTGAAACTGGTGAACCAGTTTGAAAAGGAGTACAACTACTGGCAGGAAGTTTTGCGGCACTGTGTCGACGTTATCAAGTATATCATGTCACGAGGACTAGCAATTCGTGGACATGACTCCCGTTTTGGTTCACCAAACAACAGCAACTATTACGGAATTTTGGAACTTTTAAGTATGACAGTTTTCTAGCTGCACATATAAGCGAGCATGCCAACAAAGGTGCGGACACACCTCGTATCTCTCTCATTTCATTTGCGAGGAACTCATACTGCTGATGGCTGATAAAGTACTTCAGACAATTATCCGAGAAATCCAGCAGTCAAAATACTACTCTATCCGTCGACTCTACGCCTGATGTTTCCAACACCGATCAACTGTGCTTCACTGTCTGACATGTAGTTGAGTCTGGGTCCGTCGAGCGATTTCTACAGTTCATACCTATAAACACACATACAGGGAAAGGAATCACCGACGTGGTCCTCAACTTTCTGGAGCCGCATGGCATTCGAATTGGAGACTGCAGAGGACAGTCTTATGATAACGCAAGCAATATGGCAGGGAAATACAATGGCGTAAAGAGCCACATCAAGTCAAAATCTCCATATGCTGAGTTTGTGCCATGCATGTGCCACTCACTAAATCTTGTTGGTAAATCAGCAGCGGACAGTTGCATAGCAGCCAATGAATTGTTTATGCTCATTCAGAATGTCTACACGTTTCTCGTCTCCTCGACATACCGATGGCGTCGACATGTAGAGGTTTTCGATAGTAGTTCTCATAGCGAGAAACTAAAGGTCGACAAAGGTCCTTCCGATACCCGCTGGTCAGCCAGATCAGATGCCATCCAATCTTTAACCAAGGCTACGCCGAGAATATCGTGGTACTGGATGAGCTAGCAGCAGATACCAGCCAAACTGCGGAAGCCAGGATCGAAGCCAGGGGATTGTCTAAACAGCTTCAACAACTCGAAACAGCCATTTTATTGGTTTTGTGGAACACTATTGTCGAACGATTTCAAAAAACGAATGCATCTCTGCAAAAACAAGGAATGTCGTTAGACTCAGCCACCCTCTTGCTGAAATCACTACTGCAATTTGTTGAAGATCTCGGATCAAGATTTGATGAATTCGAGGACCAGGGCATCGGAAAGTGTGGTCATTGAGTATACAAGGAATCGACTCAACACACAAACAAGAGAAAGCGCCATCATGATGAAATTGAATTGCCGAAGATATGAACCTGACACCAAGAGATTCATTTCAGACCACTGCATTTCTACCGATAATTGATAAACTGTGTACCACTCTGAACACTCATCTAGAAGCGTACGCTGTCCTGCAGAAAAGATTTGAAGATTTGGATTTTTGGATTTTTGTATCTCCTTCTAGTCCTGGACATCGACCGTCTTCGACAGTCAGCTAAACATCTAGTAGAATGCTATCCAGCTGATCTGGAGAAAGAGCTGGTAAAAGAAGTTGTGCAGTTTGCTACCCTAATGAAACTCACCAAAAGTGAAACAGAATCCCAGACGGAACGTGAAGACATGTGCAACAGATTTTATCAGCATATGAACACAAACAAACTGAAAGGAACATTCCCAAACATGGAAATAGCAATGAGAATATACCTGTGTATGTTTGTCACGAACTGTTCTGGTGAACATTCATTCTCGAAACTCAAACTGATCAAAAATTACCTTCGCTCCACAATGGGCCAGGAGCGCCTTTCATCCCTGGCATTGTTGAGTATAGAGCATGAGGTGTTGCAGTCAGTGAGATTCAAGGACACAATCACGCAGTTTTCCAAACGAAAAGCCAGGAAGCATCCTATGTAATATTCATTACAAATCTACACTCTATCTACAGTACAGTAAGCTGTACAGTTTAGCTGTTTATTAAGTGCATTACAACTGTGTAGCTATTTATTAAGTGCATTACAATAACTGTGTAGATGTTTATTGAAAATGAAAATGAAAAGGTTTATTGGCAGACTATAGTCCATATGACAAATATTATTAATACAATGACAGTTCATACACTAAAGATAGAAATATATACAACTGATTAGAAATAATACTGCACTGTCGAAGTTAAGTGGAGCTACAGACAGACGTTTTCGTACCAAGAAATCCATAGCTTAGACTTTAGAGGATAAATGGCAGGACTCATGGATAGCTTGGATGATCGGGTTGGTTGATTTTTTTAATTCTTTGCATTAGACTGTGTTGAGCATGTCTTGTTACCTCTGGGAAGATCGGGACATTGCGGGTAGCAAACATTTGCGAAGCTGAGCATCTCGGGGGGTAATTTATGTAAGAGTCTAAAAGACCTGTTATACAGCAAATTTAGGGTTCTGCCAGAACCTTTTTTATAATTCACCCAGAGTTGCTGACTGTATATATTACTGCAGAAAGTACGAAAGTGTCTCTCTTTAGCTTCACTTGTACAGAAACGAAAGTTCCTTATGGTCATATTCGTTTTAGCACGCAGGCTTCAAGATTGTTTTCTTATATCCGAGTCATCACTCAAGGAGCTGGTAATAGTTTGACCCAAATACTTAAACTCTTGTACTTCCTCAATTACTTCACCATTCATTTTAAACCTTATATCAGCTGGCTGATTACAGCTTTTAGGATGAAATTGTATAACCTTAGTTTTTGTAACATTAAAAAGAATATCATGTTTCTGCAAATACACTTCACAGACATTTAGTAGCTGATCCAGACCTTTAACAGAGGGACTTATTAACACCATATCATCGGCATAAACTAAGTTATTTATCCTTGTGTTATCTATACAACATCCTACTGTTGCCTCATTAAGTGAAGCAATTAATCCATCAATATACACATTAAACAGCATAGGGTAGAGCAAGGAGCCTTGTCTCACCCTGCAAGAGGAGCCAAAACACTCGGATAGTACATTGCACACCTAACAGTGAAAGATTGGTGGGAATACCAAAATTATTAAGTGCATTACAACTGTGTAGCCAACTAGTGTAGCTGTATACACTGTATGTGTACATAGTTAAGTTATAGTCTTTAATATCACATTAATAAGCTGAATGGCTTCCGCATGTGTGTTTTGTGTGTGTTAAAAAAATATATATGTTATGTGCATTACAAAATATTGTCATTCATTAACACACTAAAATAATACATCCCAAGAAATAGTTTGCCCAAGGCCCCACACACTGTAAATCTGCTCCTGCTGTTACATATACTGCTACCTGCCCGGAGGGCGATAGTGAGCTACTGCTTGTTTACTACTATTAAAAAGGAAGTAGGTAAACACTGTAATTAAGGTATGCATTAGACACATTATTGCATGGTATTATACACAATTAAAATGGTCAATTAACCAGATAGGATTCAAATAATTCTATGAAAATGTATTTTGTACCTAGCTAATATGGTCAAAAGGCCGGGTAGAGAAACAACTGTTACTCTAAAGATAATTCAATCAAAATTGTAGTATGCATTCATTAATTTTTTATGGCCTTGCATATTACAATACGCCTGTATTAAGTTAAATAACTACTAATTGTAGATTAAACTTTTATAAGTCAAATTTAAATTGCTTGTGCATTTTACTTAATTGTCTTATTATCAAGTGTCATTCTTCGACAAATTTTCATTACTGTCAAAACTTTTATTTTACATTGTAATTGGTTTAGAAATTCTGAGATTAATATATTATTTTTTAAAAGGGTTTTTCAATTATTCCCCTACATGGACTGACAGAAAAATAAGACTAATGAGTGATATATATAACCTTGGATTAAATTTATAGAATGTGGTTTAACCCTTTGACGACCAGTATACATTTCTTTGAACTTAAATGTTTAAGTTTTATTGTTATTTACAATTAGATATTAGTAACTATAGTCACTTAAATGACCCATTTTTGGGTTAATTTTCCGACAACTAAACGATACCTGTATAAACATGTAGATGTATTTGTAGAAACATTGCATCATTGTACAATTTATATTATTATTTCCATTGGGACAAATATGTCCCGTGGTCCTCAAAGGGTTAAAGAAAAACAGGCTAAAATAAAAGTATAAATCATGCAGTAAATGTCCATATATGAAACCAAGTAATATATATATTATTTATATATATGCTGTTATAAACTTCTAAACTACACAAACTACATGCTTCATGAAAAATGGAACTCCTATTCTCTCTTCATGCAGTAGGTCTTGTTTTTTGAAGTTTTCTCCTATTTTGCTATTATAATGTAGTAAAATTTTATGCACGCAAAAGAAAGAGGAAAGGGAAAACTAGTGGGGCTTGTAAAGAAACTATGTTGAGCAAATTGAGTCTTTTCTACTTTAACTGGACTGTAGCAAGAACTTACAAATTAAAACCATTTAGTTTTAAGTTTTAATTAATAAAAATTATTTAAATTTACTTAAAATCTCTTCTGTCATTTCATCAATATTGTTTTGTGAAGTAAATGGCATCTGTGACTATGATTAAATATTCAGTTATGGCCGGAGAGAAGGGCAGGATATAGCCAATGTAAAGAGTCATCTTCTATGTCAAAATCCCTTTGTTAAATGTAAAAGAGGGAGTTTGCCAATGATTGAACTTTGAGTACCGACCAAAATGCAACAGTGTAAAGGTGTAAAGCATATTTTAAAATTTTTTATGGCCTAAATGCCAGTGAACATTTACAATAGAATCAATTTTACGATTACCTAATTCCTTTTATTGAATTGCGTACTACTTTACTATTTTATTCAATAAAAGGTTAACTTCCTACACACGAGGGCATTAAAGTCCTTCACAAAAGAAACTTCTTAATATTAATTCTTAAATTTATCTAACCTTTCAAGACTGCGACCAACAACAACATCTTGCAGTCTGACAATATTTTCATGGTCACAACTTTTAAGTAGCAGAATTTCTCTGACACCTGAAATGGGCATGCCATCTTTTTCTTTCTCCATTCTCATTTTTTTCAGAGCAACAATCTCATTTGACTTTGTATCACGTGCTCTGTCTAATAAAAAGTTGCAAAGAAAATCTCAGCATACATATTAAAAAGGAAAAAAAAAAGGCTGAAATTTGTTTGTTACCCATAACTATTTGAACCAGAAAATAATTTAGTTATGATAGTCAAAATCTGTAAGCCAGCTTGTATTATAATCACTAGCTATAGGCTCATTCCATGACAAATCATGCAGCAAAAAAAAAAAATGCACCATACCCTCATAGATTTTGCTTAAATTTCATTTATAGAATGGTCTATGCTAGTAAGTACCAAATTTCAAATATCAGCTCAATCTGAGTTATGGTTCAAAAGTTATGCTCCCCCCTTTTGTGTGTGTGTGTGTGTGTGTGGGGGGGGGGGGGGGGGGGGGGGGGGGGGGGGGGGGGGGGGGGGGGGGGGTGGGGGGGGGTGGGACAAAAACTGGAAATTTTCAAACCATAACAACTCAGTCCCTAATTGACATACAGTGACTTAAAGTGTGTATGAAAGGTAATTGCACATACAACAAATTAGCATAAGCA
This sequence comes from Bathynomus jamesi, assembly GCA_023014485.1. Taxonomy (NCBI): domain Eukaryota; kingdom Metazoa; phylum Arthropoda; class Malacostraca; order Isopoda; family Cirolanidae; genus Bathynomus; species Bathynomus jamesi. The sequence goes on along the minus strand of JAJOZX010000366.1, from coordinate 241,894 downwards.
GAAAAAATGGCTAAAATTAAGAGAAAAAAGTTATGACACTTTATTCCATTTGAAGGAGTCCTGCCCCCCTAAATTACAAATTTTTTAAAATTTTCATATATACAAAAAATGAGTTTCAACCTTATTCTATCAATATCTGAAAAAAAATGTATGTGTATTTGCATATAAAATAGGTATTTACAGATTTGAAAATGACTACTTACACTTAAGAGAGAATAATTTCTAACAAACTGTTCAACATTCTCATTGACTTCTAGTATATAGATTGGTGTACTTGTTAAAAATGTAAATACATACGTGTTAAACTAGTATTCTAAGAACTAAACATAAAACACTAGTACCTATCATAAAATATCTTCCCCCATTCGATTGTTGGGTAAATTGACTGAACAAAAAAATTCCATTTGGACATTAAAAAAGTGGCAATCCTACCCTACCCAGGATAACTATTGCCTAACTAGAGAGATCTTTATTTTGTTTTCTGTGATGCACAAAACATTCACTGTGTTCTCGTTTAATGTATATATTTATTTATTTTGAACAGATTTACATACATATACACATAGTGTTTTAAATAAGTAAAAGTGTTTGATGAAAATGTCTACACATAAAAGCTATAACAAGTGCTGTTGCAACCCTTTTGAACTGCACAAAAAGCCTATTCTGCGAAACTTGAGGCCACTTCCAAAGCTTGTTGTTGAAAATAGTGACCCTAAATATAATTTCAGTGATGAATCAGAAGTTTGTATAAACTGTCTGAAATTAATTAATAAACATGCAAAACCTGAAGAATTATTCAGACTGCCAGAAGCAATAACTAGTAGTACTGAAAGTATGACTACTTCACCTGACATATCCCCAGGAAAAATTCCAAGAAAATGTACTGAAATGCAAAGCTGGGCACTTGCGGTATTTTTTGCGGTACTGCGGTACTGCGGTACTACCGCACTACCAAACCGTACCGCATAACGCAAAGGATCGCTGAAAGTACAGCAGTACCGCTACCGCATTCAAATTTCCCGCGGTACCGACAAACACGACTTTTCAAAAAATTAACACTTTTTTTTTAAGTAAACCTTATTACAGGAGTACAGTAAGACGAATGCTGCGTGTGTTGCATCAGCCTAACTCTAGACACGTTAAGTTTTCGTTCAGAACATGTTACGTTGCCATCCTATCACAACGCCTCAGTGCAGTGCTTGCTTTTGAGCCGGTTGCACGTGTGTTACATTTCTGTGACAAAGATCGATTTTTAGCCATTATGGCAGAAAGTTCAGGTGCGAAATCGCCGATATGCAATTTCTGAAAATATGTGCTATTACTTGTGTTGTTCTTGTGTGCAGTACCGCGAGTACCGCGGAATGCACCAGGGGACCTGAAAAAGTACCGCAGTACCGCGTAACGCACTGGGCATGCTGAGGTACCGCAGTACCGCGTAACGCACCCCCAAATTTTGGTACCGCACCCACCACTGCTGAAATGGATAAAGATATTCAACAAGAAGATCTTAATGCAACTTTGGAGCAACTTCATGTACTGTCAGCTGAAACTTAATTCAGATATAGTTGTCTTATACCCAGTGGTGGGCACCGTTAACCAAAAAGTTAACTTCGATAACAATAATCCGTTAACCCCAATTTTTAACTCCATAACGATAATCCGATAATTTTACTACAAAGTTAACGGAAGTTAACGATAATCCATTAACGATAACTATTTCTTTACTAACACTTTAAAAAAATCGAGGAAAAAGCTTTAAAACCCATAGAAAATGTTTATTTATGCAAAATCCAACAATAAATAGGTATTTAACTGTATTTTTATCAAGTTTTGCAACTTTTTTGCTTAATAACTTTTTTGAAGTTTAAAAGTTGTAGAGAATGCTTGGTAAGAGAACTGAACGCTGTCTAGTTGACAATAATACAGAAGAACCTAAAAAAAGTAAAATATCATCGTATAAAATATGTAACTAAACTAATAAAATATTAATTCAAACAAAATAGCAAAATTAATTCAAAATAATATTATAATATATAATATATAATATGTTATACAGGGTGTCCCAGAATTAACTATCTATTTCAATGCAATCAGACAAATTTTTTAAAAACACACTTTTATTTATGTTTATCATGTTTAATGTGTTAAAAATGCATAAATTTCTAAATTTTTTTCATAATTTTATTTTCATAATTTTTTCATTATCTGGTCCAATGAAAGACCATCTGGTCATAGAATGGCAAAGAGACTCTCCAAAAGTTAACGTGTGGCTTGGAATGACCAAATCCAAAATTTATGGCCCATTCTTCTTTGCGGAAGCAACTGTAACAGGTACCGTCTACCTTGATATGCTTCAGCAGTTTCTCGAACCACAGCTTCTTGATGATGGCATTCTTGATAATGTTGTGTTTCAACAAGATGGAGCACCATAAATTTTGGATTTGGTCATTCCAAGCCACACGTTAACTTTTGGAGAGTCTCTTTGCCATTCTATGACTTCAGACAGTCTTTCATTGACCAGATAATGAAAAAATTATGAAAATAAAATTATGAAAAAAATTTAGAAATTTATATATTTTTAACACATTAAACATGATAAACATAAATAAAAGTGTTTTTTTTTTAAATTTGTCCGATTTCATTGAAATAGATAGTTAATTCTGGGACACCCTGTATAAAATATTTTATTTTACTTAACCTTTTTCTGTGAATTTTCAATAGAAGTAATTTTTCTCTATGTAATTATTTTATCTATGAATTATTTAGTCTATAAAATAAAAATACTTTGTCCATGAATTATTTTGTCTATGTAATATACGCAATTGTTATTTAATTCGACGACAATATTACAATCAGTGAATAAAAACTATTATTCAAATTTTACATACTATATATACTTTTTTAGAGATTTACTAACGCAGTGTAAAAATACTTATTCATTAGTCATTACTATAAATTAATTTTTCTCAACCGTACATTTTACCATACGTATTAATATATATATAATATTATAGGACTTTTACTAACGTTAAAAGAACCTTCTTACCTTCAATAAAAAGCGCACAACCTCCCCTTGCGAGATCTGGAAGCAGACTGAAGTTATGGCGGTTTGAATTCATTCGCGGAGTGGTGATCTTCCGTGAATGACTCCTCGCAGTTAATGTGTTAACAGACTAAATATCGAGTTATCGGAAGTTAACTGGTCCGATAACGATAAATGGAAATTAACTTCCGTTAATAGTCCGTTAAAAAAGTTAACTTCGTTAATTAACTGTTATCGGATTAATGCTTTAGTGCCCAACACTGCTTATACCTAATACATATATATGAAATTATATAAAAAATATACTTCAGTTCAGAAATTCAGATTGTTGCCACTAGATATGTCATACTTATATTTATTAATTAATTGTATTTCAAATATTTTTCAGATGCCCTGAGCAGTGGAAGCAGATCAAAGGCAGTTTCACAAAAATATAAAAAAGCTTCAACCTCCCTCAAGAGGAAGTTGGAAACTGCATTTGCCACTGAAGTTCAAGATGTTGGTGAGCCACTGAGTAAACAGCATCTCAAAGAAGCAGATTTGGAGAGGTAAGAAACTAAAAATAATTAATGAGATGACTTTGAACTATTAATGTATATATGTAAATACCTGTATATAGGTATAGTATTATAGGTTGTCATGTTTGGATATATATGTAGACATTAGCTATATTTTCTAAAATGTGACATCTCTCATATAGGAACTAAATATACTGGTATATGTTCAAATTCATGAAGTACAGTACTTCCTTAATTCTTGAATAATATAAATCATGTACTTACATCCTTAATATTATATAGTAATTTGGGGTTATGTTTTTTTATAGGTACGAAAACCTCATGAGTGATCTTGTACAAGACTTCGAATCCACATCATCGTATGAAAGGAGGCTTCAGATATACTCTCACCATTTCCTATTTCTAGGACAATGGATTTGTTTGGTGCAACTAGATACATGGTTGACAAAGCCAGATATTGAAACATACATTTGGTATTATGCCACAGATTCCTATCTACAGTAAAGGAAGAACACTAACTGAAGATATAATCTCTGAAATAAAGGAATTCTACGAAGATGATGAAGTCAGTCATTTGTGTGCAGGGAAATCTGATTGTGTTAGCATAAGAAATAAAGATGGTGAAAAAGAGTACAAGCAAAAACATCTATTACTAGGGAATTTAAAAGAATTATATTCAAAATATAAAGAAAATGATAATAGCATAGGGTTTTCTACCTTTGCCAATCTGAGGCCTAAATGGTGTGTAATTGCTGGAGGCAAAGGAACCCACTCAGTTTGTGTTTGCACCCACCACCAGAATCCTAAACTCATGGTATCAGCAATTGCAGAGAAAAATTTAACCTATTACACACTTATGGAAAAAAGTGTGATATATATAAATTCTTCTACATGCATGTTACATGGATGTCGAGAATGTCCTGGTAGCATAGGCATATTTAATTTCTTAAATACTATACCTTCCTTGACAAGCAGAGATTCTGTCGAATATGTTCAGTGGACTAATCCAGATAGATCAACACTGGAAACTCAAATAGCTTCTCCAGATGAATTTGTTGAACACCTTTCAGAAAACATTTTTTCTCTTACTAGGCACCACTACATTGCAAAAAGCCAGAGTCAATATTTGAAGACTATGAAACAGAATCTTCACTGTGATGAAATACTTGTGCTAGGGGATTTTGCATAAAACTATTCATTCATCACTCAAGATGAACCACAAAGTTTTCACTCGACAAATGACCAGGTGACCCTGCATCCATTTGTGGTGTATCACATGAAGGATGAGGAATTAATTCATACTAGTTACTGTATTATTAGCAATTGTCTTGAGCACTCAACATCAGCAGTTCACACTTTTCAGCAATATTTAATGGATATTAAACAGAAATTCCCCAATGTACAAAAAGTAATTTATTTCTCTGATGGGTGTGGAGACCAATACAAAAACAAATATAATTTTAGCAATCTATGCTATCTTGAACAGGATTTTGGTGTGAAGGCTGAGTGGAATTTATTTGCCACAAGTCATGGGAAAAATGTGTGTGATGGTATTGGAGGAACTATTAAAAGAGTTGTAGCAAAGGCTAGTTCGCAACGTACTGATACTGGTCATATTCTAACACCAAGAGCTTTCTATGATTTTTGCACTGAACACTTTAGGGTCATTCCATGTCAATTCAGCCACCTGAGAACATGACCATCTCAGATTTTCATATTTGGTACATTAGTAGGTACGTGTGAGAAACTGAAATTCCCCAAATTTTAGAGCTGGCTGACCTTTGGTTGCTGAGATACGGGGGTCACAAAATTTGGACCTTTGACCTGATTTTTTACTTACTGTCAAATTTCAAATTGCTGTAGCCACATAACTAATAAAGCTAGAGTTCTGATTCTAATGTCATTTTGAAGCTCTTAAACAGCTTGTCATAAGCCTCTAAAATGAAAATTTAAAAAAAATATCTTTGACCTTAAATAAAAAAAATATACCATCCCCAATTTTTTTTAATTTTTTTTTTACAAATGTGAAACATGTTCCTAAAAGGTTAGAAGTGGCCAGTGAAAAGTATGAGCAGGAAGTACTTTTAATTAAAACTAACCTTTAAATAAATCCAGATCTTTGAGGTTTTTCATTGATACAAATCTTCTCTCAAGCAGATTATCCATTAGTTTTGTGCCTGAAAATATATGGTTCCATTATTATTTTATATATATATATATATATATATATATACACACCTGCACAAATTTCATTCAACACTGCCTTTGGGATAAACACATCACTTCCAGATACATAGACACTGGGATTAGGGAACCTCTGGGCAAGGCTTGAGTGGCTGTCAGCTTTTTGGCACTAAGGGTTTCGACCCTGGAGGTTACTAACAACAACAACATGACCCATCTTTCCTTGGGTTGATACGGGCATGCCCAGTGAAAAAAAAAAAAAAAAATTTATATATATATATATATATATATATATATGCCTACGGTATATAATTATCTACCATATATAACTTCAATGTGTAACTTACTTTTCTCTGTTGTAATTCTATGAGGGCCTTAGCAGTTTCCTCCTTGGTGAGGTAGTATAGTCTTCCAGTTGCAGTAGATGCCTCTACCTTTGTCAAAACATCAGAGTATGTAATTGTAAGAATATCTGGTTGATAAGGAAAAAAGAATGATGGGTTGGGACCATGAGGATGAAGAAAAGATATTTTTACTTCCCTCTTCTCAGTTGTTTTGTCCAAAATGCATGCTAACCACCAAAGGTTATCATATACAGCAGTGACAAAACCATGTAGTTTCTCTTCAGGTATAAGTTCTTCTTCTTCATTGACTTTCTCAATATGTGAACATCCTGATGCTGAGAAATGCTTAACCCCTAGTGAAGTTAATGAAACTGGTTTTAAATGGTGTATTTTCTGAGTACCAGCAATTATTCTTGCTTTTGAATGTCTAGTTTGGAGAAATTCTTCATTTTCATAATCTTCATTGGTTGAAAAATATGGTGTAATATTATTAATATTACCTTTGGTAAATATATACAGCTGTTGTGCAGTAAGGATTTGTTTATCATAAGGCCGTTGCAGACTAGCTTTAGCAGCTAACCTCTTAACAGTGCCTCCTACACCATCACATGGTCCCTTCCCATGGCTTGTAAAAAAATTCCACTCTGCATCAATTCCAAAGTCATCTTTGTGGCGGCAAAGATTCAGAAAGTTTTTGCAGTTTTTATATTGTCCAGCACAGCCATCTGAAAAGTATATGATTTTGTTGATGGAGGGGATGTTCTCTTTTATGAAGTTCATGAGATGCTTTTGAAACAAATGTACTGCAACTGTTTTATGAATATTGCACTCAGATACGACAACAAAGCTTAGGTGAGCAATCTCATTTTGCTTGTTATAATACAAAACAAATGGATGTAGAGTTGCCATCTGATTGTTCCAGTGAAAACTCTGCACCTCATCTTGGAGAACAAGAGAGTAATTTTTGGCAAAATCACACACTACTAGGACTTCACTTGGTTTCAGTGACATTTTAGTTTCGTTGTAATAATTAGCTTGCATCTTGGTCAGGAAATCATGGATTTGGTATTCTTGAAGTTTGCTACAGAAATGTTCAATATATTCATCTGAACTCATGTGAATTGATTCAAGATTGGACCTGTCTGTATTGGTCCACTTCTTGAACTGTACTGAATCAATGCAGTTATCATCAAAAATATTTTGGAGTTTCTCTTTCAATGCTTTTGTGTCTCCACATTGTTTACATTCCCTAAGGCAGCATTGCAATGAGGGTGGATTGCACTTAATCAAAGTAAGACAATGTCGTATATGGTTGATAGTATTTTCATTATCTTCAGTTAACTTATCAAATTTAGTTCCTACAAACATAAGTTTAACATTCTGATGAATGGTACATACATGCCCACCTTTACCAAAGGATTTCTTTCTTTAAAAAGCTGATTTAAGCTTCGCTTAAATTGCATAGCAGTAGATGCTTCTGAAAATGTTTCCTCTCCCCTGAGCTGTCCATAATGCTGACAATCCTTACCAGGCATTATTCTACTGATATCTTCTGAAAGCTAAAATGCTTTGATTTTTTCTATAATGTTTTGTTCAATTTTCTTTCCAGGCTGAGGATTTGGAATTGAAAGGATACCCATTTCATTAGTAAGTTTTTTGGCAACTGATGCTTTGTACCTTGTTGTGTTGAATTCTGTAGCTATTTTTCTCTCACTCCCAACTTTTTGGTAATACAGTCAAGATTTGTATTCTTTCACTCCTCTTGGTCTGCAAGTTGCTGAATTTCTCCTTCAGTTGATTTAATAGTTCATCATAATCTTTTTCTATCTTAGTTTTTTCTTTTTCCTGTATTAATATATCTCTTCTAATTTTCTCTTGACTGTTCCTGTAACTTTTGTTATTTTGCGAGATGCATAAGCCTCTCTCTCTCTCTTAGCTTTCTTGTCTTTATGGGAGTTTCTCCTAATGATTTTAATGAAGTATTTAAAGTTGATAATTGAAATTCAAGTGCTGTGCTTGTTGATGCATCATTGATTTCAAGTTCATTTTCAGATGAAGATATTTCAGGAATATTACTAGTTTCTTCACAGCAAGAGCTTTTTTCATCTTCATCTAAAGGTTTTTTTTTCAGGCAATGATTCCAGCATTTCCCTACACTGCTTACAAAGCCTGTGATCAACTGTTAATTTGATTTCAGGCCTTTTATCAATTAAATATTGAGGTATAATTCGTAGACTTTTGGTTCAACACTGTCCTTTGTGTGATTGAAAGGGATCAGCACATTTCTGTTTAAGTTTAAGTTTATCCATTTTTTAAAAATTAGTGTATTAAAACTAGTAAGTTATATGTAAATGGCATTCCTTAATAGAAATTAATTTAGAATATTAAAACTAGTAAGTTATATTTAAATGGCATTCCATAGTTTAGAAATTCACTTTGAATATTAAACAAATATTTTCTGAAAAGAAAATACTTCCTGATCATACTTATCACTGGCCACTTATAACCTTTTAGGAACATGTTCCACATTGGTAAGTGAACATTTATAAAAAAAATTGAAAAAATTGGGGATGGTATATTTTTTTTATTTAAGGTCAAAGGTCAAGGATATTTTTTAAAATTTTCATTTTAGAGGCTTATGACAAGAGAGATATGACAAGCTGTTTAAGAGCTTCAAAATGACACACGAAACAGAACTCCAGCTTTATTAGTTATGTGGCTACAGCAATTTGAAATTTGACAGTAAGTAAAAAATCAGGTCAAAGGTCCAAATTTTGTGACCCCGTATCTCAGCAACCAAAGGTCAGCCAGCTCTAAAATTTGGGGAATTTCAGTTTCTCACACATACCTACTAATGTACCAAATATCATGAAAATCTGAGATGGTCATGTTCAAATTCACCTTTTTTTTGGCTCAATTGACATGGAATGACCCTTTAATTCAATTATCTGTTTATATGTTACAAATGAGGAGGTTCATGCGGATAAATTCAATCTTTCTAGTAGGTTTAATGAAGCTTTACCTGTTAAAGGTACACAGGGTTTCCACAGGTTTGTACCAGTCAGAAAACCTAATACAAGCTTATCAGACATCTGATTCTGATAATTGTAAATTGTTTAGAATAAGTATAGGGGCTGAACCAGATAAAGACAGTCAACTAGTTGAAAAAGATGAGTATCAAATTGGCCAGTATGTTGCCTGTAAATATGATGATAAAGTTTGGTTTCAAATTATTTTAGACACTTCAGAAGAATATGGTGATTATAAAATTAGTTTCCTCATCTCATCAGGATCTACCACTCAGTATTATTTTCTGATGAAAGAGGATGTTTGCTGGATAAAACAAAGTGATATGATTTCTATCATAATGACACCAAATATTAAGCCTGGTGTTAAGATTATTTACTCCTTCAAACCAAAGCAAGTTCAAGAACTTAGTGGGAGTTTGGAACCAAAACTAGGATAAAAATCTGTTGAAAATTAACTACAGTGCCCGCGAAAAGTATCCGATCACTCAAGAAAATACAATATTTTCCCTTGATATTCAGAGACACGTAATTCACTTTCTATTTGTTCTAGCGACATCTGGTAACTTTGAGGTTGCTCGCTGATATGAGAGCTATCCAACGCATTCTCAAATTAGTGTTCTGGTAGCCTTCGTTGCGGGTGGCTGTGTCTCAAATTTGTCAGATTTCACTGTTTGTGTAAATTTCTTGATTTTTTTTTTTTTTTTTACAGAAAGTGGTGTAAATAAAATTTATATATAATGTGTGCTAAAAAACAACTTAAGAGTGATTGTCGAGGTGCTATTGTTGCTTTGCATGCATGTGGGAAATCACAGAGACAGATAGCTAAGGAATTAAACATATCCCAAAGTACCGTTAATTTATGGGTTTCACGGGCTAAGAACAATGGTGGCCTAACCACGCCAGTCCCTAAAAAACGATCTGGCAGACCGAGAAAAACAAATTCGCGAACAGACAAACTTATGAACGTTTAGTATTGAAAAAACCCAACAATAACTGCGAAAGAAATAAAATTTAATATGAATAATTTGTTATCTGGTGTTTCTGAACGAACTATCCAGGAGCGGCTCCAAAAAGAACTCGGATTACCATCTCGCCATGCTGCTAAGAAACCGTTCATTAATGAAAAAATGCGTAAAAAACGTGTCGCATTTTGTAAAAAATACATTCATTGGACTGTTGATGACTGGAAGAAGGATTTATTTAGCGATGAGTCGACATTTTTGACATTCAGAAGTTGTCCAAAAAAGGTTCGCCGGCCTATTGGCTCAAATAGGATGGACCCTAAATACACCCTAAAGACAATGAAACACCCTCCAAGTGTGATGGTTTGGGGTTGTTTCGGTTACTATGGGCGTGGAAACTTATATTTTCTTCCGAAGAACACAACTATGAATGGTGCACGGTATTTAGCAATGCTACAGGATAAACTTCCAATGGCAATGGCAATCCAAAGGACAAAAACATACATGCATGATGGTGCACCATGTCACAGGGCCAAAATAGTGACAAAATGGATTACTGACAATAAATTTGATATTTTGGATTGGCCTGGTAATAGTCCAGATCTCAATCCGATAGAAAATCTGTGGCTAATAATAAAAAATAAGGTTGAATGCCACGACACTGGCTCAGTCGAAAAATTACAAGAGGCCATCAAAAAGGTATGGTGCAAGGAAATATCAGTGGAAGTTTGTCAAACTTGATTAAATCCATGCCAAAACGTCTAGAACAAGTCATCCAAACCAAAGGACAGATGACAAAATACTAATATAAGGTTAGTATACATTTAAGATTATTTACTCCTTCAAACCAAAGCAACGTTCAAGAACTTAGTGGGAGTTGGAACCAAAACTAGATAAAATCTGTGAAATTAACTACATATAGCTTAGTAGGTATAGATTATTAGCATTAAGAATTATTGCATCATGTGTAAATTGCAATGTATTAATTACCTAACAGCTTACATGAATTTGTAAAAATTAGTCTTTTTAGTAAAAGTAGCCATTTTGAAATCTGTAAATACCTATTTTATATGCAAATACACATATATTTCTTTTCATACATTGATAGAATAAGGTTGAAACTCATTTTTTGTATATAAATTTTTTTTAAAAAATCTGTAATTTAGGGGGGGGGGACCCCTTCAAATGGAATAAAGTGTCGTAACTTTTTTTCTGTTAATTTTAGCCATTTTTTCTACTTATACTAATTTGTTGTGTGTGCAATTACCTTTCATAAACACTTTAAATCACTCTTCTATGTCAATTAGGGACTGAGTTATGGTGGTTTGAATATTTAGTTTTCATCCCCCCCCAAAAAAAGGGGGAGCATAACTTTTGAACCATAACTCTGATTGAGCTGATATTTGAAATTTGGTATTTACTAACATAGACCATTCTATAAACCAAATTTAAGCAAAATCTATGGAGGCATTCCATGTGAAGTGTACACACTTTTTGGTTATTTCTGACACTCATCTCACCGATTTTAATGATTTTTGGTGTGGTAGTTGGGTATGATGAGTAATGAAGCGTGATCAAATTTAAGCCACTTGGGTCAAATAGTTTGGGAGTAATGACCCCCCCCCAAATTTGGGGTCAGCAGCATAACCTTGTGATTTTGAAAGGTCATAACTCAGGATCTAATGGATGAATTTTAATGATTTTGGTGTCAAAATGCTCAGAAAAGACAGCAGAATAACTTTAATTTTATGCACAGTGTGTGTACATCCGTTAAAAAAATTGCATTTATATATTTCACCTTTGACCTTGACCTCAGGTCAGAGTTCAAAATTCAAGGTCATGAAAATTGGGGTAAGTAAAGACCTATAGATGAAGCATATTCAAGCAAAAAATTGGAGTGGGATCTCCATGGGTTTGCTTTCCACAAGCATTTGAAATTGTGCATGTTGAAAATTTTGAGCATTTTTTTAAGATAACTTCACAAATAGTTCATATATATATATACACATTATACATATTATAATATAGCTACATACATGATTTGATATATACCTATAGGTAAGCATAAAGATTTTTACAAACAAATTATTTGGTTCTCTAAAAGTATCAATAATTTTCATCACAAATCCTATATAATTTTTGCAGTTAAAAATAACTTGAAATTTAGGATACTCACATTTTCCATGCAGTTGTAAGTTTTTGATTATATGTTTTTGACAATAAGTTTGTATCTAGTTTCTTGATTACTTTTTAAGATGATGCTTTTTCAGGATCATATTGGCTTCATTGGTTTCCTTTTTTGTGATTGTATATGTTCTTCCAGTAGCTGTCATTGGGTTTATGATTGTGAGGATGTCGGACAAATCTACTATAAGTATATCAGGATTTTCAGGATAAGTAAATGACTTGATTGGGCCACAAGGGTGAAGGAAGTTTACTTTCACTTCACCCTCACCCGGATATGTTTCCATCACACACACACACACACACACACCAATCCACCAGTGGTTATCATAATCCACTGTTACATATCCTGTGACATTTTCAATTAATTGAGTGGCTTGTTGGGGGGGGAAGCGAATTCCTTTTGACTTTCAACTGAGGCACTGTACATTTGTACTTCTAAACAACTTTTTGTTAGTGGTATGAATGAATGTAATTTTTGAGTTCCTGGTATGGTTCTTGCTTTTGATAAAATTGGATCTAAAAATGCTTTCTCATTTGAGTATTGTTCTTGTGTTGCAAAGCTAAAAGACATTTGAGTCAATTTTAAGGAACAGAAATCAAAAAGATCTTTTGGGGACAGAATTTGATTTTCATATGGCCTACAAAGACTTTCTTTTGATGGTTCCTCTGACACCATCCAATGGTCCCTTGCCATGGCTGGTAGCAAAAAAAATGCCACTCAGCCTTAACTCCAAATTCTTCATGGTGGCAGCATAAATTTAAAAAGTTTTTGTATTGACCTGCACATCCATTGGTAAAATAGATAATTCTGTTTAGTAGCTGAAAATTTGAATTAACCCTCTAACACCGACTGGTTCGAATATGTACCATTTCAAATACAGGCATTTAGACTTAACCCTACAAAAATGTTCGGCATTAAAGGGTTAAGATGATTTATTAAAACTTTTATGAATAGATGCACTGCAACAGTATCATGTGTATTACACTCTGAGATAATAGTTAGAGAGCTGTGATTTACTTTTTCTTGCTCTTTGTAATAATAAACCCATGGATGAAGAGTCACTTGGCAATTATTCCAGTGAAATCCTTGAGCACAATCTTGGACTACAAAGGAATAGTTTTTGGAAAAGTCTCCAATCACCAAAAAATCACCTTCATCCAGTTAATTTTTTCTTTTTTCTAAATACTTGGCTTGTTGTTTGGCAATGAAATCATGATGCCTTAGTTGAGTTAGTCAAGAAATAAAGGTATCTAGGAAATCTTCTAAATTTTGAATAATAGTGTCCAGCTGAGTGATCTGTTGTTGTCCACTGTTTGTACTGGATTTCATCAATACCTTTTTCTTCATAACATGTAAAAAGAGTTTCCTTTAGCAAATCAGGTTGAGGGCATTGATCACACTCTCCTAAATAGCTAGAAGGTTAACTTTTGTCACAAATAATTTTGGCTAAAGCGCAGCGGTAACTACTAAACAGAGTTTCTTCCTTACTGGTAATTTCTGCTATTCTAGAACCTGTCATCATTAACTTAGCATTCTGATGAATTTTGCAGATGCACACACAATGCATCCCACTTGCTCCTGCCAAAACACATTCTTTTGGGTGTAGCATCACAAATTTCAAAAATCCTATAGAGAGAGCTGGAAACTTAAACTTAAATTGTTGATATGCTTCTTTTAGGTTTACATAAAACTAACCTCTTTTGATATTTTTTTCACTCACCATTTTCTTTATTTGTTACACAGTCTTTCTTGCCTGCCATTTGTCTACTTATTTCATCATTTCTAAAAAACTAAAAGTGTTAGTTACTTCCAGTGGCAATTCCTTCCCCACCTTTGGATTCAGTGAGACAATACTCCCTTTTCTTTTGCAAGCTGCTGAGCCTGAACAGCCATTCTTTGTAAACAGTTAAATTCTTGAATTAGTTTTCTTACACTCATTGATGGTGCAAAAACAGTTAGAATCATAATTTGGTCATGTTTATCTGAGTTTTGATATTTATCTTTCAATGTTTGGACAACTACTTCTGGCTCGGACAGTTTGTTTACATTTGATGGACCTGGCTCTTGAGGAATTTCACCTACCATATCTAAGTGTCTTCTTACTGAACTTTGTATTTTGGCCATTTTTTTTGGGAGGTATGCTTCATTTCTTTGAATCTTGTGCTTGACAACTGGACTTTCCCCAATCATGGTGATTGTCTCATTCAGTGCTGACAATTCAGCCTCCTTGTCAACAAAAACATCATCTGATGACACGGTTTCCCATAGTAGTATCAGACGAGCTTGATGACAATATTTCTGGTTCTGCTATATTTTGAACTTGTAAAATAGGTAAGGAAAATTTTTTTTCTGCATGATGAACATAACTTTTGGCCTGGTTTCAAATGATTTGGAAATTTTTCTATCAGTGATTGTGAAGCAGGCCGAAGATCAGATTTTAATTTATTGTGGGAATTGAATGGATCACAATATTTTGATGACATTTTATCAGCATATAGTCAAAACCTGAATACACAAATTTAACATAATTAAATATACAAATTATATAGGTACTGCGATGAAAATTATTGTTCTTTTAGAGCAGCAAATACCTTAATATTTGCAAAAATCTTAATACATACAGTTTATTTATCAAACCATGAATGTAGCTATATTTATACATACATACATACATACATACATACATACATACATACATATATACATACATATATATAATATATATATATATATATATAAACTATTTGTGAAGTTATCTTAAATAAAATGCTCAAAATTTTCAACATGCACAATAAGGTATTCCACTTTTATCAAGTTGTGAATTTCACTACACTTTGCTCTTCCCCGTACACCTTATGATCTGTAAAGCATATGTATCAAATTTGAAGCAAATTGAACATCATTTAGAGGTTGCACAGTTATGTCACCTCTGATACCTTAGCCCTTTGTAACCAAATCTCAAGAATATCCCAACTTCCAACATATTGTAATGTTTTCTTGTCTTTCACAGGTGCAAAAAGTGTTGAAAATGGAAAGAAAGAAGATCTGGCTGATTGAAAAGACCCCAGTCAAAGAGCTCTTAGGAGCAAGTCCTCCTCTGCTTTATGTACCATCACCTGGAGCTGAAGGAAACAATCCCCCTTGCCATCAAGTCTATGAGTATCAAGCTTCAAGAAGTTTGGAAGAAGGCAAATATCCCTGTGAAGACAGAGGAGAACATTAGAGCTGCTATACTAAAGCTGTACATAGAGTACCAAAACTTGAAGGAGAAGAAGTTGAGAGAGATGGACAAAGCCATTATGAAGCATCAGGTGTGGAAGGGAGACCTTACTGACCTTTTTGACATCACTTGTCAAGGTGTGATAAGCATGAATTCAGTTCCGGAGGAGGACAGAATGAGTTCTTCAATGGCTGGGGTGGATAGGAAACACACCATGGCTGTCATACGGAAAGATGCAGCAGCTAAGAAACTTGAACTTCGAAAACAAAAGCATGCTGAAGCTGAAAAGATCTCTGAGAAAATGAAGCTGGATAGCACATCCTCTAGCTCAATGGCGACAACAGAAGATGATGAAGATTTTGCTGCTTCATTGGCCTTTAAGTCACCTCGTCATTCCAAGAACACACTTGATTCAACACTCGTGGCTACTTGGGATAGAGAACAACTCTCTATTTGACAAGCAAGCACTTCCTTCACTGCAACTGCTAAAAGTCTTGGACAAGATGTATCACAAATTATTATTTCACCATCAACTCTTCATCAAGCATGTGCCAAGTATCGAAAGAAAATGGCCAAAGAACTTGAGGAGTCGATCTTCAAAGATCCACCTCTCTTAGCTCTGCACTGGGACAGCAAGCTACTACCCCAAGCTGCTGGTGGAAGCTCTAGAGTCTAGAAGCTTGGAAAACAGAGTAGCTATTATGGTAACAGGGAAGGAGTTCGAGCATCTTCTTGGAGTGCCTGTTGCCCAGGATGGTACTGGTGAACAAATGGCTCGAGCCATCATCCAGGAACTGCAACAATTTGGAATTCAAGACCACATCATTGGCCTCTCATTTGACACTACAGCAATTTAGGGTGGGTCATACTATGCATTTTTTTTAAATCAATGGAGAGGGGTGTTCAAATGACATATTTTGGTGTATAGAACACAATTCTGAAGAAAATATTTAATTCTGATAACCCTAACCTACATCATTTTGCAGTTGATTATTATTAAATTGTTGATTATTTTACTATTGTATTTACCCCAGAATATGTCTTCTCACATTTTCTATCATGGCTGCTCACGTTCTCTCTCATAGAGCATTGTTCTAACTAATTCATATAAACACATATAATGTAATTCATATAATAATAATAATATTTAAATACTCAAATAAAAAGGTGTGCCATTCCACTTAATTGTAATCATCATACAGTTTGGTATATGAAATATTTTGACGGTTTTCTGGCGCGCATAAGGCCATTTTCTGAGCCACCTTTCTCAGAGGCTAGAATGTAACATTTCAGAACATTCTAAAACATTTTGTGAAATATTTGAAGTGACTCATGATTTATGAAGCTATTTTACCACCTCAGCTTGCAGTGAGGGGATAGATTTAGTGATTATCTACTGATATTTTTTTTGTTACTGTTCACATGTGAGTATTATTCTGTTATATTTTAGAAAAAGCTATTTCTACGCATATTATAGTGATACATTGAGCAAAATTTAATTAACAACTTTGATTTGAGCTAAAATTAGGTGGTTCATTTTTAGTACAACTGAGCAGTATGAGGCCTATTTCAATGTTCTAAAGAATATTTTTAGGATGTGTTTCTTTAGTTTTTTTAGAGTACATGAACAAATTATTTGCATTACAGACAACAGATAAATTAGCATTTTATAACATTTTGAAACCAAAAAAGCATAATGTGTTTAGCATTTGCAGATAAATTTGTTCTTGCCCATTTCAGCTCTTTTTTTTTGTAACCAAGAATTTTGCGCTGAAAAGAGTTAATACCTGTCTGTAATGGATACTTAACTGTTGTATTATTGTTTTTATTTCAGTGTGAACTCATTAAGAAAATGGCTCAAGTCAGAACAAGGACGAAATCAAGTTCTCATCTGAGTAATCTTGTTGGCACTGGCTGGGAGCTGTTGGTGTCTGAACTGCCAACTGTGAGGGATATCCTGAGGTATGGCATCTACTTGAGGAAGCAAAGTGAAGATGACAGGAGGAACTACCCAGTGGACAAGCTGGTGAGTGACATCTACCCTGGTCTGATTTGTCAGTGGAGCAAAGCTAATGCTCTTTTCAAGCCACCTGTTATCAATGAAAAAGTGACCATCATGTCCAAGCTCAAGGAGGTCTGGAATCAGGCAGTGAAGTTTTCTCTTGGGAAGGGCAAACTTGATGCCAAAGAGAGGTTCATTGTCAAGTTAGACAAGTTCTTTGATATTTTGACTTGCAAGTGTCAGATTACCAGTTGCGAGGGGGGAGGCTGTGAGGGCTGTGTTATCCAAGCCCACATTAACTGTTCCTGCAGCAGAGAGAAAAAGATTCCTGTGAAAGATCTTGCCTACATCAAGGGACAGAAAGAGAAGGTTGGAAGTAAGGTCATTCAAGATCTCTCAGCTGATCAATACTATGGCTATAAAATTGTCTGTGCAGTCAGGGATGGAGTACTTCCTGCAGGGCTGGCTCTGTTAGAGATAGGACCAGTAAACCACAGCCGCTGGCTCACCACAGCGAACAGACTTCTCAGGCTCTGGGTGTCAAAGCACAGACTTAAAGGAAAGAACCTGAAGATTCTGCAATTCATTGTGGAATTCATCATTGGAGTGTATTACCCATGTTGGTTCAACGTGAAGGTCAAGCACTCCTGGATCAAAGGGCCTAGGCACATCCTCTTTCAGCTGGACTGCCTCAAGTCCCAGAGAAAGGAGGTGCTGGATATTGTGATGCCAACTGTGAGAAGATCTGCTTGGTATGCCCACAGTGAAGTCATCCTCCAAACACTACTCTGCTCTGAGGATCAGAAGGAGAGGATTGAAGGGGTGGAGAGAATCCTGGCCATCAGGGCAGAGGGGGACCCAGACACTCAGCTGGGGGACTCCTCTGTTAGGAGCAGAAGGACACCTGACATCAATTGTGATGCTTCCAGCATCAGTGACTTGATCAGCTGGTCAGAAGGTGTGTCAGAGCCACCTCTCACCTGCTCTCTAAGCACCTCAGAGGTGAAAAACTTCATCAACACCCCCATGGAGGTGCGCAACTGGCCTTGCCACACACAAAGCATTGAGAGGGTTGTTAAAATGGTGACTGAGGCTTCTGCTAAGTACTTCTCACAGGAAAAGAGGGATCAGGGCTCAGGAGACCAGCAGGAAGCTGATGTCCAAGTCTGAGTCAAAGCAGGATTTGTGCAACCTGGCAAAGTTCAAGATGTCAGGAGAATGATCTTTGTAATTATATCCAGTGATATACATGCAGTTCACCTATTAATAAATATATGTAAAGTTGATTTGGCCTTGTCAATATAAATGATTTACCTTGTATCTTTTAATATATTATAAAGGGGTTCAAAAGGGTAAAATTGGCAATTTAGAAATACAAAATGATGTAGGTTAGAGTTATCCTATCCAAAAAATAAGCTCTCATTTGAATTCCCCATGTAAAAACACAATTTAGACACCCCTGATGGTAGGATTTCCTTCAGATTCATGTTGTCACCTGAGTACAACCCGCCCTACTACAGCATCCAATACTGGACTTCTGCAAGGGGCATGTATGAGGATTGAACAATTCCTTGGTCAGTCACTCTTGTGGTTGCCTTGCCATCACCACATTTATGAGCTCATTTTGAAGGAGGTCTTTCATAAGTCCCTGGGGCCAACAAGTGGTCCTGAAATCCTGTTGTTTCGACAATTTCAGTAGCATTGAGGCTTTATTAACAAAAATTGTTTCAAAACCATGATCGATGAAGAAGAGCCAGTCACTAGGTACTTGGAAGATGAATGAATCAGGATGGTGAGTTATCTTCGTAGAGTCATTGAAAGTTCATGTCACCCGAGAGAAGATTATGAGGAACTCCTCAAGCTGTTGCTCCTTTTCCTTGGAGGCTGGGGTGGGGCTGAGTTCTCCTTCATGACTCCAGGAGCCCATCATCAAGACAGGTGGATGGCAAAAGCTGTGCTGAAAATGGTTTTGTTCCAGGAGCAACTGGAACTCACAGACCGAGAGGTGAAGGGATTGCATGACGTGGCCCTTTTTACGTGTTTCATTTATGTCCGGTTCTGGCATGAGGCAGTGGTCAGTAGGTGGACCCCAAAAAATGACCTAGACATGATTCAACTGTTGATTTCATATCCAAACAAGGACCTGGGCCAGGCTGCCTTGAGAGTTGCCAAAAGGCATCTATGGTATCTCTTGGAGACTCTAGTCGGCTTGGCTTTCCTTGATGAATGGATATCACCAAATGAGAAAGAAAAGATGTTCCAGGCCTTGAACAAACCTGCGTCGAGGAGGGTTACTCAAACAACTTAAGTGGAAAAACCTGACTTTTGAAGGCGAGGATCTGAGCAACTTCGTCACTCAAAGGACAAGACATTCTTCGACAACTTCGGCATCAGGGATGTCAACAACGTAGAGTAGTACACCAAAAATGACAGCTTGAGAATCGTCAACGTGCTGAAAGTTGTAAATGACACAGTGAGAGGGGAATTGCATTAATCAAGCAATTCAATGAATCAGTCAAGGACAAGAAGCAAAAACAATTCTTGTTGCGGATTCTTGAATATCATCGAAAGGAGGTGCCGAAAAGAACCAAGGTGGGAATGTCCTTGTACCAATTCAAAAATTGATTCAGATTTTCTGATTTTAATACTAGAGTTTTTTATTTTCTGTGTTTCCAAGGGAGAATTCTTTTGTAACAGTGAAGAAAATTTTGTATTATTAAATTGTATTGTATTGTGTAATGTGTATTGATTTGAATTTTCCAATTTTATTATTCTCCAAGGGAGAATTTTTTTGTAACACTGAAGAAAATTGTTTATTATAAAAGGTTCAAATGTGTGCAACCCCTAAATATCACTTAATCATTTTCAAAATTGGTGCACATCTTTCGTACATGAAAAGGAATAAACGCACAAGCAAAGTGGAGAAAAATATTGAACTTTGATATTTTCCTCTGTACGAGTGAAACACCCTAATGCGCAATTTCAAATGCTTGTGGAAAGCAAACCCATGGAGTCCCACTCCAATTATTTGCTTGAATATGCTTCATCTAAAGGTCTTTACTTATGCCAATTTTCATGACCTTGAATTTTGAACTCTGACTTGAGGTCAAGGTCAAAGGTGAAATATAAATTCAACTTTTTTAATGGAATATACGCACTCTGTGCATAAAATTAAAAGTTATTCTGCTATTTTTTCTGAGCATTTTGACACCAAAATCATTAAAATTCATCCATTAGATCCTGAGTTATGACCTTTCAAAATCATGAAGTTACGCTGCTGACCCCACATTTGGGGGGTTTATTACTCCCAAACTATTTGACCCAAGTGGTTAAAATTTAGTCACACTTCATTACTCATGATACCTAACTACCACACCAAAAATCATTAAAATCAGTGAGATGACCTGACATAAGGTGTGCACACTTAACATGGAATGCCTCTATGAGGGTGTGGTTTTGACCACTGCATGATTTGTCATGGAATGACCCTATATGAAAAATACAGCATGATGTACTTACACACAATTCCATAAGTTCCTTCCCCAATTCTGTTTAACTTCTCGAATTCCCCAACAAACCTGCATTTTCCAAACTGCAAAAACAAAAACTTTTGTAAATATTGGAAGTGGTAATCTCCTCACCTCAAATAATATCTAGTGTGGGAACAGGTAGGCCAATGAAGTGCATTCAGAGACGATATATATATATATATATATTAGTACTAATAGCCCTCTCTCTCCCCCTACTTCCTAACCCTTCATTTGAGTGCATAATAATGGAGCCCCATTGAGAAAACCTAAGACTTGTTTACCAGTAATAACAAACAATAAGTCTTCTGTTTTAGGTTTTGAAGATTCTGATGAACCAGAAATACGACTTGTTGGAGATTCCATTGTTCAAGGGCAACTTGAGGAATACTGTGGGAGAAACCCTCGTCATAGGTGCCATTACTGCTACCCTGGTGCAAGGGTGGAGGATATAACTAATAATGTTGACCATTTTACAGATGGTACCTCTGAGGACACAACGTATGTTATTCATGTTGGTACTAATAACGTTTTAAATTCTAGATCAAAAGAACTGATGGCTAGGTACAGGGACTAACTAGAGCGACTAAAGGAAAAAACTAATAAGATAATGTTTTAACAGGTATACTTCCTCAAATTATCGACCATAGCGATTTCTACAGCAAGGCGACCTATATCAATAATAACCTAAAGTCTCTTTGCCAACAGGAAGGAGTGCATTTTGCGAATTTTTGGAACAGTTTCTATGGCAGGAGGGACTTGTTCCTCAGAGATAGACTTCATCTTAATGACGTTGGAGCTACATGTTTAGGAAGACTATTTCATAATACTGTGTCTTCTTTTCAGGCTGCCATAACTCGAATGGTCCCAGCGTAATTTCCTCAAATTTCCCCTGCGCTTGTGAAGGTGTCGCAATTACAAACAATTTGAAGGTTCTATCCTTAAATGCTCATAGCCTACAAAATAAAAAAAATTTTTTTTTTTTCTTTAATTGCGATAAATGAATCGTGGCTTAGCACTGAAACACGTGACTTTGTGGGGGAGTATCAAATTAGAGGTTATAGACTTTTTGTTAAAAACAGAATAGGTAGGTGAGGAAGTGGTGTTATGTTGTATATCAAAGATAATATTGTGAATGTTATAGAAGTAAAGCACACAATTCCAGGACTGATAGATTTGACTATAGCAGAACTTAAATTCAACAATTTCAAACTTGTTGTGGTTATATATAGGCCCCCTAATCAAACAGCTGATATGGATGAAGCATTATATCGTGAACTAAAGAGAATAATAGGTACCTAGTGAGCAGGCTTTAGTTATGGGTGACTTTACACCAACGTGAATTACGATACAATGCAGGGAGATGCGGAAGGTAATCGTTTAGTTAATTTTCTCAAGGATAGCTTTCTTATTCAAAAGGTTGGGGAACCTACGAGGTTGGACAGTATTTTAGATTTAGTAGTAAATACAGATGATAGGCTAATCACTGATCTTCAAGTAATAGAACCATTAAGCAATAGCGATCAAAATATTATAGAGTTTGTCCTCTCAGTAAATCACTTGAAACTAGCTAACTTGACTAAAATTCCTAACTTCCAGCACGCAGACTTTTGTAAATTTCAAAATAAATTGTCACATGTCAATTAGGAAAACATAATGGGGATCTCCAATGCAAAACTAATATGGGAATTGTTTGAAACAGTATTTAGGACTATAAATGAGGAATGTGTACCGTACAAAATTAGGTGCGTGAAAGTAAACAACAAGCCCTTGTGGTTTACTTCTAGAGTAGGAGACATTATAAAGAGTAGAGATAGGGCTTATAGGTTACATAAGTGCGATAAAGACAATTTGTGGTTATGAAACAACTACATATCTCTAAGGCATGAAGCGAAAAGTGTAATAAAAAGGTCCAAGCGCGAATTTGAAATCTCCATAGCTCGTGATGGTAAAGAAAACCTCAAGCGATTCTTTCAATACGTCAACAATAGAAATCCAGTAAAAAGTGTCTTGGGGCCGTTGAAAAATGTTAACAGAGATCTAGTTTCTGAAAACAAGGAAATGACTACCTTGCTAAATGAATTTTTTACATCAGTTTTTACTATAGAAGATGTAACAAATATCCCTACGGTTATAGACATAATACCTATTGATAATGGTAATATTTTGGATAATATTGTGGTTAGTGAAGGGGAGATAATGCGCTATATTGATAAAATGAAAATGCGTAAATCACCAGGGCTGGATTCCATATATCCCATACAACTAAAAGAATTAAGATATCATTGTTGTGCCGCTAACAAATATTTTTAATGCATCTATTTCTGAGGGGTGTATACCAGATAATTTCGTTAGCAAATGTAACACCTATCTTTAAGAAAGGCGGCAAAGGTGCGGTGGGAAATTATAGGCCAATCAGTAGGATCGTATAGTCGAACACTTAGAATTGCATAACTTAGAAATACGCAGCACGGTTTTAGGCGAAACAAATCTTGCTTAACTAATCTTTTAGAATTTTTCAAAGCGTGGTTAACGTTTACGATAGACATCGGGCGGTTGATGTAGTGTATTTAGATTTTCAAAAAGCGTTTGACACTGTACCACACAAAAGACTGAAAAAATTAAGGCTCATGGAATCAGGGGTGTAGTAATAAATTGGATAGAAGAGTGGTTGCTAGGTAGGAAACAGAGGGTGGTCATTGATGGAGCGGAGTCGTGTTGGGCTAATGTAGAGAGTGGCATTCCTCAGGGTTCTGTATTGGGCCCTTGCTTTTTCTTATATACTGATTGGTCAGTCACATGGCAAATGAGATTTAATGTTGATAAGTGCAAAATTTTACATATAGGTTTGTGTAATGGTAATTTTGAGTATAGTATGTCAGGGAAGGAGTTAACAAGCATAGAGCAGGAAAAAGATTTAGGAGTTAGGTCACTGGGGATTTAAAAGTAGCGAAACAAAGTACAGCAGCAGTCAATAAAGCAAACACTCGAAGTGTTAGGTTTTATAGCTCGGAATTTTGAGTACAAATGGTGCAATATTATAGTTCCTCTTTATAAATCATTAGTTAGACCCCATTTGGAGTACACAATCGTTTTGGAATCCGCATATATGAAAAGATATAGACAAACTCAAAACAGTTCAAAGACAAGCAACTAAGATGATTCCTTTGCTTAGGTCAGTCATACAAGGATAGGCTTAAGGAGTTAAAATTGACTACACTCAAGACTAGGAGGCTAAGGGGTGATCTAAGCCAGGTTTTCAAAATTATGAATGGGTTCAATAACATAGACAGAGATAGCTTTTTCGAAATATATCAATATAATAGGACTAGAAATAACGGGTGTAAGTTGACAAGTAGAAGGTTTGAGACAGCAGTTGCCAAAAACTTTTTTACGCATAGAATAGTAAATAGGTGGAATAGTTTGCCAGTAGAAGTAATTAGTAGCATGTCTATAAACATGTTTAAAAATCAATTAGATGCATATGTTGATAGATTGGGTATAGTTTAAGGTAGTAAAATTAAGGCTTTGTGGTTTGGAACCCACGTAAAACTGTAGGTCCCCTCCGCCACCACAGAGGACATGCACAATACACAATTATGAACACAGTTAGATAGACCAGCCATGAGTGGATCCTAGGGTCTTTGTTGGTCTGAATCATTATATCATGTGTGTGGTCACAAAATTTTGAAACTACAATTGATCAAAATCTTGAAGTTTCAAAATTCCAATCACATGAGATTTAGCCAGACATGGTGTGACTTGCTCTCCACTTCAGTGCAACTAGCCAGTTTAGTTCCATTCTGAACTTCAGAGTGCGCACTCACTCTCATTTGTTTGCAATGGAAATTTTTAATATTTTTGCTCAGTGTGATTTTGACCTCTGCAGTTATGATGGTCAAAGATATGCAACAAGGCTCCCACTTTGGTTCAATGAAGGGGCTTATTATTATTAGGGCCTATTTTAGTCTTTTTGAAGGTTGTTTATGACTGTATGTACATATTACAGTGACTGGATCTGATAGTTGGGTTGAACCAGTCACTTACCATTAATGTTTGGGTTCATGTGACTCTTAGGGTACCACTCCCACAAGGTGGGGAAAGGAGTTCTAGATGTTCTGGATATATTATTATACTAATATTTTAATAGATAATACCAATACAGTCACCCCTCACCATTTGCAGGTTTTGCTTATTGATGGTTGATCATTTGTGACCCTTTTCACAGTTTGTGGGTGCAAATTTTGTGTAGCTATGGATTAGCATTATTGGATGAAATTTCATATGCATGGCCACAGAGGCATAAAATGGCAACTAACCTCACTCGGCTTACCATTTATGGACTTCTAGGCACCTTAGGGCGCGCACGCACACACCTTCTATCATTACTGAAATTATGTACAATGTCTGAGTCTAAAATACTATTTTCATTATTTCTTTCCCAGTACTGTTCAGTAATTAAACACTATAGTAGGCACAGGTATATTCCTCAACAAAAATAAGATGAATACATTAGAGGAATGCCAAAATTTTACAGCCACAACTGGGAGCAACTCCTGTACTGTCCCTGATCACTTCACATATTTCCAATTTGAGGGTGCTCTTCCTGCAGTACTTGTGTCACCCCTCACAAACCCTCTGGTGGTACATTTTCTTTAATAGAGTATCAGTAGAAAACTATTTTCTAATGTTATTTACCCTCTTAACCATAGTGTTTTTGCATATAGTCTGCGCACTAAAATATGTCAGCAAATTTATTAGCAGATTTTTTTGCCTTTTCTTTATGTTAAAATAAATTATATTAATGTTTTTATTGACCCATAAAATTAGTATTCATATTTTAGGAGGGGTGTTTGAAGATTCCCAGGAATATAACCCCCCTTTTTCCCATTGAACCTTCATATTGCAGTTTGTGGATTTCGCATTTCATGGTATCTCCAGGGAAAGACATACCCATGAATGTTTAAGGGCAACTGTATATCATTTATATATTACACTTTACTCGTGCCCAAATTACAAAATATGAGTACAGTAACCCCCCCAATTTAGGCAGCCCCCATTTACACAGTTTTGGATTAACATGGTCCAAAAAATATTACATTTTATTTTATAAATAAAAAAAAAATGTGATGACAGAGCTAAGGCACTGGTAGTTAAGAAGCCAGCTCCAAGAGACCCTAATGGTGTGTTATTTTTTTTATTTATTACTTTTTGTTACTAATTTTTACTTTTTTTCACAGATGAGTTTATGTGTAGTTATTTTATTTTTTTTGGCAGATTATCATCATTATTATTGTTGTATTTTATTCAATTTTATTTCATTTTTGAGGTGTCTTGTGGTTGGGAGTCCTCCTGTACTTAGCACATTGAATATGTTAGTTATAGTTCCCCCAATTTATGCAGAATTCAGTTTACATAGAAGGTTCAGGAATGCATTTGCCATCTAAATCAGGGGATTACTGTATATCCAGCATTATGAAGAATGGCATGTTAATGTAGAATGCAACAAAACCAGTGCTTCTGTAAATTGAATGTATTCTTCAACCTAGTCCATCTCTTCCCCCAAAATAATACAACATAATGGAAGATACTTGTACAGTACCCAATTTAGGTCTGATTCCTCATCTTTGTTCTAACCTGTTCTTGCCCTAAATTAACCTGGGCCTAGTGGGATGGAGTTAAAACATTTCACATACTTTTCTCCTTTCCCTCCAGCCTCCACGTTGTCTACAGTGTTTTTCAAAAACCTTAAAAGCTCATTGATTAAAAAGGGGAATGATAACTATTCCTAAAACTAATTTACAACACAAAATTAATAAGGTTATATTTTTTGTTCAGCAAAGTTGACAATTATGGTATCTGCTACATGTTAGTTTAAAACATTCTACTAATAATTAAATGGCATTATGAAGGAGCCTCTTGAAAATAGGTCTTCTGTATAGTGAAACAACGAGTAATTATTCTTTACCTATTTTGACTTAGAGAGTGTTATAAGGAGTTACAAGGACAAGAGGAAGCCTCAAAGACCTTCTAGTCCACTTGAGGAGGTTCCTGTTATTAAACTAGTCCATTTTTCTTTTAACTATTCTAGCAGTAGTAGAAAACTGGAGAGAAAAGTGTAAGGCTCTCTCTCCACCTACCACTCCCTCCCTGCCTGCCAGATGTAGGTACAGAAAAAAGTTGAAGAAAATACCTTGACCCTGGAAAAGTAGTCAACCATTTATACATTCATGAACTATAATTTTACTTTGGCTTTCAGGCAACTTCTTCACTACCTCATTGATTTTAGAAATATTTCCTCCTGGAATACATATTCTTCTATGGGTTTTCCTACTCTGATTGCAAAACTCATTGTCCTGATTCCTTATACAATGGAACCTCAATATACGAACGCATCTCTATTCGAACAAATTGGTATACGAACAACTTTTTTGAGAAAAAATTGTCCTTGTATACGAACCATTCCCTCATATCCGAACCGAAAGAATCCAGTCAGTTTCTCTCCAGCCAGCGTTCGGTGCGCATCACTTTTTTTTTTAGCTCCGTGAAATGTTTGTGAATCTTGTGAATCCACCGTTATTCTTTGGTGTTATTTTTATATTATTATTAAAATTAAGTGACCATGGCCCCAAAGAAGTGTAGTGAAGAAAAAAAACCTAAAAGGAAAGCTGAGAGAACCACAATTGAATTAAAAAAGAGCTTATTTCAAAGTGGGAAAGCGGAACACGTGTTTCGGACCTCGCCACTGAATATGGCATGGCGAAATCTACCATATGTAGGTACCATACTTAAAAATAAAGACGCAATCAAAGGGGCTGATGTGGCGAGAGGAGTTAAAATTCTTGCTACAAAAATGTCACAGACAATTGAAGACATGGAAAAACTTTTGTTAGTGTGGATTTATGAAAAACAATTGGCTGGTGATAGTGTTTCAGAAACAATAATCTGCGAAAAAGCAAAGCAGTTACACAGTGACCTTAAGCGAGACACACCTGGAACCAGTGATGATTTTAAGGCAAGTAGGGGCTGGTTTGATAGATTTAAAAAGAGAACTGGGTCATTCTCTGTCAGATCAACCAGTGCCTAACACCCTCATCTCTCAGATTTTGCTGAAATTTGGTTTATAGGGAGTTTGTGGGCCCTGAATCCATTTCTGAAATTATAAGGTCAATCCGACCAACGGTTCAAGAGATATGACCTCGGGAAATTTGAGGTCACTTGCGAGGTCACTAACATTTGGCGACCCATAACTTGGGTAATAATGGTCACAATTATATAAAAGTATATATTTAGAATCAGAAAACGACAAGGAATCCAAATATGCAAGTTTTAGAACTCTAGGTTGAAAAATAAAAAGTTACACTGTAACCAAAATTTGAGGTCACGATTTGACCTCTGGGGTATCAAATGAGAATTTTTTTTTTAAATGTAAAAAATGAAGGCATAGGCTATTAGAATCAGCAAAAAAAAGTTTGTTTATGTTAGTATTTTTCATGTAACTAACATATAAGTGAACACCATATTCATAAGTTGTGCGTCAATTCTACCTATTTTTTCACACTTAAGCTCATAATTTGACCTATAGAAATTAAAATTACATTTTTTATAGATATAAAAACAAAGGCAAAAAATGTAAAATTGTATTTCACTGCTAATCTACACTGGCAATAATAGTTATAATAGTGAAAGGGGAAGACCTACTTAGAGGATTCATGTGCTAGCCTAATACAATTTTTGCATGCTCGATGCTCTCATCAATTTCTTTTTGTGGAAAAATGTATTGAATTCTGCTGCCTCCTCTTAGGGTAGGACAACTCATTACAGTTAATATATGATGTCCTGGCACTGCACATGAATCCTTGTTTGATGGATAATAATATGCACTTGATCCTGATGACTAGTGATGTGAGTCATTTTTTATTGTGTCATTTTTTTTGTTTAAAACGAAGGTAGTCTGTTTTTTTTGTTTTTTATTGTTTTAAACTTATTCCATATTTTTCTTCCTTTAATCTAATAAGTATATTAGTATTACCTATAATTTACTATACTACCATGCTTATACGGTTATACCTAGTATATATAGTCATCTTTTAGAAAAATTGAATCACGCAAAAAGTATATAATAGAAAGGAAAAACAAACCCTCATTTTTATATGTATATATATTTTTTAACTAGAACATAAAACATTCTTCCTCGTTTCAAACAATATACATAATTGTGATTGGCAAGAGTACCAGTATATATATTCCAGATCGAAAAAAAAAATATTCACCTTTTTTTGAACCTTTTTGTTAACCTAATGTTGGTTAACCTTCATTTCCATCGAAGAATCATCACTAGATTGGGTAGAGCATATATGCTAGTTTCAATATCACAGGTACTGGTATAATATCCATAATACTGGTATAAAACAATATATATAATTGTGATTGGCAAGAATACCAGTATGTGTGTGTATATATATAATATATATAATATATATATATATATATATATATATATATATATATTATATATATTCCAAATAGAAAAATAAAAAAAATATAAATATTCATCTCTTTCTTTAACCTATGTGTTAACCTAATGCTGTTTAACTTTCATTATCTGCTTCTATTTCCATTGAAGAATCATTATCACTAGATTGATTAAAGCAAATAGTTTCAATATCACAGGTACTGGTATTTATTGCAGATTTGGATGTTGACGAAGCCAATGTAGCACCATGTTTTACTTCACTTTCTTGGAATTTTGCATTTTGGGATATAAATACTAGCTTTGCTGCTCTGTCTGTGCTTAATTGGTTTCTTTTGGCTGTATGGATATTACTGTATGTGCTAAATGATCTCGGAGGTAATGAAAGGGCGAAATAGAGGTGTATGAGTTTGTGTAGGTATATATGTGAGTATGCATGCGTATGTATCTGGAATTCTGGATGTATGCATGTGTATGGGGTATACAATAGATATAAATGTGTATATAAGTATTTATGTATATATTGGTATATATGTATGTGGGTGTATGTGTATGTATATGTATATGTATATATATATATATATATATATATATATATATATATATATATGGATGGTCTCGTGGGGGGGGGGGGAATATGTCATCGCGGGTCTAAAGGATAGTTAAGTGGGAGATTCAAAATCCGAGGCATGGATGGGAGAGTCCTGGGAAGGCTGGACAATGGGCAGTCAGCTCCCAGCCAGTGTTCTCGCAAGTTTAATGGATCTCAAGATACAAGACTTTCAGTGCAAGAAAGAGGCCAGTTTTTTCTGTAAATAGGCTGAAAAGGACATTCTATACTGGTACCATATGGCCTATTTTATTATTATTTATTTATTTTTATAATATATATCATTGCAAAAGTATACCTTATAATTAAATTGGCAATATCTATATTAATTATTAAAAAAACAAAAAAAAAAAAAAAAAACAACAAAAAACAAAAACGTTTTTTTTACATCACTACTGATGACCCAGAGGGATGTAGAAAGTTCACAGTGAAATCATCAAACTCTTCACAATATTCCTCCACAATTCCATACCAAACTTGCATGTCATAAATGCAGCCAACATACTCTCCTGGTTTGACACATTTTAGGTTACCAAGCATTGCAGGTTCATTAGTAAAATGACTTTTCCTTATTCTTTTCTTTTCTCCAATGCCACTTGAAATGGGATACACCATCAGTTCTTCCTTGTTTAGGGGAACAAATCTATGATATTTCTGAGTTCCAGGAATAGCCCTACTATCCTTGAATCGATGTTCCAACCGTTCTTCTGCATCTTTCAAATCAGCTGTAGTTACAAAGAAAAAATTTATCTTCTTGCTCAAGTTTTCTTCACAAAACTGAAACATGTGTTCTGGTGTAAGAATTTGCCTCTCTGTAGTTCTCTGCAAACTGGCACGAGCAGTAGCTCTTTTCACTGTTCCTCCAATCCCATCACATGCATTTTTGCCATGGGATGTAGCAAAGAAGTGCCATTCACAAGACAGACCAAAATCCTCTTCATGGTAACAGAGATTTGTGAAGTTGTATCTGTTCTTATATTGGCCAGCACATCCATCTGAGAAATAGTGCACCTTCTTCAATTGTGGGCATCTGAATTTAACATATGTCATAAGCTTCAATATGAATGAGTAAACCATTATAGTGTTGTGTTTTAGTGATGCAGATAAGAAACAGACACTAAATGGCTAAGTTCCTGGTCTGCAGATGATCTATAATAGATGACAAAAGGTGAACTGTACACTGTGAATTGTCCCAGTGAAACCCTTGGGCAGCATCCTGGACAATGAAAGAATAATTCTCAGAGAAATCACCTACTATAACTACCTCGCTCTGAGGTGGTAGTGTTTCTTTCACTGCTTGAAGTACTGTGATTGTTGCTGAGCAACAAAGTGATGACGAACCATGCGGGATATTTCATGCTTAGGGATGATAAGTATTCATGAAGTGGCTCCACCTTATCAACCATTGTACAACGGTCAACAGTCACCCATTGCTTGTAAGATATTTCATTTGGAGCTGATTTCACACTGTCAAGTAACTCAAGAAAATCCAGGACACCCTCTCTCTTGGGCAATCATTGCAAAGTTGCATCATGCAAGTCTCTCTTTCTGTACTGCAGACACTGTAATCCATAAGATCCTTGTATGAAAGACCTCTTTCTCCCAATGCAGCCAGCTGCAATTTTGGATTTTGATGGTATGTGCAGACACAGACAGAATGAGTCCCACCACTACCGGCAAGCACACAATATGATGGCCGTAATTTTGCAAATGTGGAAAATCCTATTTTGGGATTCTTTTCATCATTTTTATATAGTTCAAACATTCTCTTAAATTCCCGAGGACCAATCGTTTTTGCACCTTCAGCACTGATAACTTTCACGCAATCCTTTTGGCCAGGACACATACGACTAACCTCTTCTGACTCATAGAATCTTCTAACTATATCTTTGTGTTCTTCAGATATCACTTTTCCTTTGCTCATTAGTGGAATCTTCGGAAGGATTCCATGTTCTGATTTAAGTGAACGGCTTCTTTTCACCATGTATGTTGTAGTTTGAAAGAAACTAGCTGTTTTTTTCAATTGTGTATGGTGAGTGTCAATATTTGTAGTTTGTGATGGTGACATTTGCTCTCCAGGAATGACTGTTTCAATTCATTCATTAATTTGTCTAGATGTTTTTCAGATTTAGTTTCAGGTTTTGAAGTATCACTTACCTCCTCGTAATTTGAACACCATAACTGAGTTCTAGCCTCTCCTTCAGGTGTTTCTGAGCAGATGATAGCTTACCACGAGCCTTGCGCTTTTTCTGGCTTAATGACAGCCCTTCTGAAAAGAACAGAAAAAAAGGTTTCACACACCTGAATATTAGTAATTAAATATTAATTATAGTACCTTAAATGCTATATAATTGGCTATATAGTAGATCAAACAGACCTTGTAGTAAAGTATAAGTTATTATATTAATTTATTACTTACTTTTTTTAACTGGTGTTTGGTCCAGAAATGCTAGAACTGGTTCAACTGAAGTTGAAGGATTTTCCTTTATCAAGCAATCACTGTCATTGTCCAGATCTTGAATTGAAGAGATGTTACTCAAGCCACTGATAGTAGATGATTCATTTGAATCCTGCTCAGACTCGTTGTTTCAGTGGTACTAAGTATAGTGGGGTTTTTCATTATCAGTGTCCAGCAGTTCACACACAACAATGAGTCTTTTTTCACTCTTCCAGCACATTTTTCAACAAGTACATCAGTCACTTTTCTAAGATTGATTGTTATGCGTTTCTTGTGTTTTTGAATAGGGTCCTGGCAGTATTTCAAGTGCCGAACCATTGTATTTTGATCTGTAAAGATATAGGATTTACAATTAGGTAATATATATTTTTTAGAAAATATATAGCTATACACACTTAATATTTTAGGCCTTGATAGTCTCTGAGGCTCATTAAAACACCATACCCACCAGCCACCCACAGTGCTGGCTGGAACTGTACTAACCTGTAGACAAGGAATTTTGCAACTATCTGTGTTGATTCTGCACTTAGACAAGTAGCAACATGTTTCAACAGGTTTGTTTAGGCTACATGTGAGCTTAGTCTTCCCCTTTCACTATTATAACTATTATTGCCAGTGTAGATTAGCAGTGAAATACAATTTTTATTAAATTCTTGGAGCTTGAGGTCAAATTGATAGCTAAGATATAAAAATTCCTTGAAATGACAAGCAATTTATAAATATGGTGTTCACTTATAAGTTAGTTACATGAAAGTACCAACATAAACAAACTTTTTACGATTGTTTCTATTAGTCAAGAACTCTGACTTGTTTTTTATATCTATAAAAAATGTAATTTTAATTTCTATAGGTCAAATTATGAGCTTAAGTGTGAAAAAATAGGTAGAATTGACGCACAACTTATGAATATGGTGTTCACTTATATGTTAGTTACATGAAAAATACTAACATAAACAAACTTTTTTTTGCTGATTCTAATAGCCAATGCCAATGCCTTCATTTTTTACATTTAAAAAAAAATTCTCATTTGATACCCCAGAGGTCAAATCGTGACCTCAAATTTTGGTTACAGTGTAACCTTTTTTTTTTTCAACCTAGAGTTCTAAAACTTGCATATTTGGATTCCTTGTCATTTTCTGATTCTAAATATATATACTTTTATATAATTATGACAATTATTACCCAAGTTATGGCTCGCCAAATGTTAGTAACCTCGCGAGTGACCTCAAATTGCCCGAGGTCATATCTCTTGAACCGTTGGTCGGATTGACCTTATAATTTCAGAAATGGATTCAGGGCTCACAAACTCCCTATAAACCAAATTTCAGCAAAATATGAGAGATGAGGGTGTTAATTTCAATTTTTTTTGGTTGATCTGACAGAGAATGACCCAACTGGGATTCATAGTGTAGTAAGGCATGGGGATGCTGCCAGTTCTAACCAAGAAGAGGCTAAAAAATTTGTTGATGAACTCAAGAACTATGTAGACACTGAGGGATTTATCCCTCAACAAGTTTTTAATTGCGATGAGACAGGCCTCTTCTGGAAAAAAATGCCTAAGAGAACCTATATCACCCAAGAAGAGAAAGCATTACCAGGACACAAGCCGATGAAAGACTGGCTAACACTCTTGTTGTGCGGTAATGCTAGTGGGGACTGCAAAATTAAACTGTTGCTTGTGTACCATTCTGGAAATCCCAGTGTGTTTAAAAAAAATAATGTGATAAAAAGTAAACTAAGTGTGATGTGGAGGGCTAATAGTAAGGCTTGGGTAACAAGGCAGTTTTTTATTGAGTGGATTCATGAAGTGTTTGCCCCAAGTGTGAAAGACTATCTTGAGAAAAACAATTTACCATTAAGGGCGCTGTTGGTCATGGACAATGGTCCTGCTCACCCCCCAGGCTTGGAGGATGATTTGGCGGGTGAATACAGCTTCATTAAAGTGAAATTTTTACCCCCTAACACCACTCCTCTAATCCAACCCATGGATCAGCAGGTCATTTCTAATTTTAAGAAAATTTACACAAAAGCCCTGTTTCAAAGGTGCTTTGAAGTGACTCTGACACAGAACTTACCCTCAGGGACTTTGGAAGAATCACTTCAATATCCTCCATTGTTTGAGGATAATAGATAAAGCATGGGGGGAAGTTTCTTTGAGGACAATGAACTCTGCCTGGAAGAAAATGTGGCCAGACTGTGTGACAGGCAGAGACTTTGAAGGTTTTGGGGCAGAGCCTGTGGTTGATGAAATCGTGTCTCTGTCTCAGAAGGAGCAGCAAGAAGAAGTGGCTGAGGAACTTTCTTCAGAGGAGGAGGGGATGAGTAAGGGCAACATTTCCACTGCAGACATTAAGGAATTGTGTTTTCATTGGGCTAAAACACAGAGCATGGTGGAGAAATGGCACCCTAACATTGCTGTAGTGAATAGTAGCATCAATTTGTTCAATGACAATGTGATTGCATACTTTAGAAATATTTTGAAGAGTAGGCAGACACAGACAACATTGGACAAGTTCTTTACCAAAGAAAAAAAATCAAGTGCTAGTGAATCCCCAGCATCTTCTAGTGCTACTGCAAAGAGACAGAACACCAGAAGGGGAGTTACCTGATGTTTTTATGGAAGGTGACTCCCCTTCCAAACAATACTCTCCCTCCTCCACCCAGCTTCCACTTAGGCCATCATCACTCCTCAGCAAAGGTAAAGTTCAGGTTAAATTTTCATTTATTTGTATAATATTGCATTATTTATTGTTGTTACAGGTTTCATGTATGATTTTATGCATGTAAGTCTTATTTTACAGGTTTAATTAACCAATATTTTGACTTAAAAATGTTTCGTAAGGGGTAACTTTTGGGGGTCTGGAACGGATTAATCCAATTTACATTATTTCTTATGGGAAAAATTGATTCAATATACGAACAATTCGATATCAGAACAACCCTCAGGAATGGATTAAGTTCGTATATTGAGGTTCCACTGTAACAGAGTCCCTAACCAGGTAAATTCACATTGTACTGCTTCATCTAAATTCCCTAGTATCTGAAACCCATTATTAGTTGCTACCACATAATTACTATTTTCTCTAATCTTATTCCTTGACTGACCTTTGACTTTGTGCTACTCATCAGGCCTAACTTTACTTGGACCTGCATCCTTATCACCTAGGCTTAGGCTCAACTTTACTTGGGCCTGCATACTTGTCATTAACACTAGGCCTAAGCTCAACTTCACCATAACTTACATTAGTATTTCTTGATTTGACTTAGTTTCTGGCCTAACTGTTGCATTAATCTCATTAGCTACACCATCAATGATACAGCCAACTAACTTAGGCCCACTAGAGTGAGCTAGCAGCTTTTTAAAACTTTGCCCTAAGCATGTCCCTAATCTCAGCTAAACACCCACAAAATATTTGGCAGCTTCATACCCCTGTACCTTGTTCTGTAATTTTGATGCAGACTGAGTGATACCAATCATCACAACTCTCATGTTCCCTAACTTCCTTCTCACAAACCTTACAATCACAGTTTAAAGTCATCTTAAATACTATTCTTTAACTCAGTTAAAAGCTTTATGGTCTAAGTTAGGCTATCCCCTGAATGGAATGAACTAATAGGTGCCTAGGTTAATCAGGCCAAACACACTGGGCTTGCACTGGATGATCCAGACCTTTTCCAGTTTGTGTACTGTTTTTCATATAATTTATTTTTGAGAATATTTTTGTTAAAACTAACGAAAATATCACGACTTAACCTAACCAATTATCAAGAGCGCACAGTTGATCTATTAGTAAATAGTAAATACTATTCCAGAAACAAACAATGTTATAATTAATAATAGATCAACTGTACGCCCTTGATAATTGGTTAGGTTAAGTCGTGATATTTTTGTTAGTTTTAACAAAAATATTCTCAAAAATAAATTATGTGAAAAATGGTACACAAACTGGAAAAGGTCTGATGATCCCTGGCTCTCTAAATACTAAGTTAAAATAAGCTTAAACTTAGGAATAGAGTTCTTTATACTTTAATAATCCTCAAAAAGTAAAATTCACACGATTAATACTATAATCCTTTAATAACAGGTCAACCAAAAAACTTTTTTTTTCGTTGCCAAGGAAATTCGTACGAATTTAGGGTATTTTGGGGTTGCTGAATTCCAAAATGAAAGTAGTTTTTCCGATTTGGCTCTAGTTCTTGAGATAATGAATACCCTCAATTAATAGGAAACGTAACCATAACGCGTGCATATGGGAAACTACCGGAACATTCTAGATGGTGAGACCGAATAAAATGCCATTATGTATTTCATGTGTTTACTTTTGTATGATTTGAGACAATTTCAATGCGATTTGTAAGTAGGCTCCGCCTGAACATTAATTTTTTTGCATTTTTACGTGTTTCAATGCGGTACCAATTATCTCATAAATTAGAGCCAATCTAGCAAAACCGATGTCATATTCGGAATCAGCACCACAAAGTTACCCCAAAATCACTCTAATATGATTGGCAATAAAATGAGTGTTGACCAGTGTAATAGTTTGTAAAAAACTTGGGGATCAATGAAAGAAAGCCACCCCCAAATGGGTTGGGGGTGGCTTTCTTTCATTGATCTGTAAGTTAGGTTAAGTTGTGATATTTTAGTTAGTTTAAATAAAAATATTATGACAACCTAACCCAATAATCAAGGGCATACAGTAATAATAAACAATTCCTCATGGTGTTTTTACTTACATTCTTTACTTTAGTGATTTTGGGGAGTGGCATTGTTTACTAGAAACTTTTAGGGGTGGCTCTCTTTCATTGATCCAAACTTGGAGCACAAAAGACAAAGTATTTCCACTTCTACAAAACAGTCACACTTCCCCAATGTTTAACCCTTCTGCTATGGGGGGAGGGTTAAATGTATGTTAATGTACACTTCCCATATCTGAAGGGTTAAAGAGCAAAATATTTCAAAACTAAATGACTTATACAAATTCAATGTTGCCATCAATATGAGTATGTTCAAAGTAATCAACAAAAACTGACATATATTACCCATTCAAAGACAATCACCCCTATCAAATGCACAATCATTATAACACCAGAATGCCCAGGAATTTTATAAACAAACGTAACTATACAATAGAAACTGCAGGAAATGCACTTTCAAAGAAGCAGATGTATGGAATGCGATTCCCACGCATATCAGGCAGGCTTTATCACTAAAAAAGCACTTCATTAGCTCCTACTGATGTACAAGTTCATTACTGCCATTTTTACCATGTAGTAATCAACTATTTAATATGCTATTTTCATTAAGCATCTTTCATTTCATAATCTATTTTTTTCTTTTTATTAAGCAGCATTTACTTTCTACTAATTATACAATAAATAACTTAATTTAAATTTATGTAACATTTTGTAAACTTTATATTGTACAGTATTTACTATTATTTTTTATTGTCACTATTAATTAGTATTACTTTTTCACTATTTTTATGTAATATTTTCTACTAATATACAATAAGTCATTTAATTTAAAAATGTGTAACATTTTGTAAACTTTTTATTGTATTTATTATTGTTACCTATATTTTTTTGTCACTTTCACCATTTTTATGTACAGTACCGTAGTATGATGTGTCAATTTTAGTAAAGTCAACAATTCAAAAACTACTAATGCTCAAATGATGTCATATTATCTAGCAAACTTAAAAATATCTTTAGTGGTGTTTAAAAAAGCCATTTACCTACTTATATTTGACCATAAAGGTTTGAAATATAACCTAAATATGACTGTAGCATTGTATATCAATGTGCCATTGATATGTGTGGTCAACTTTGGTTATTTTTGGTGTGCAGTATGGTTTCTAAGTTTCACATAGTCACAAATGCTGGAGGTTTGATTGGGAATGTGTGTTTTCCCTCCTTTTTGACAATTTTGATTACTTCGTAATGTAAATATTGTGTAATTCAAATTATTCAAAATGTTATGTGTGACCCAAACTTTCTATATACAGGGTGTACATAAAGTCAATCTATTTTTGTGAAATAATTATTTTTTTCCATTTTTCCTTTTCAGAAGTTTTTAGAATGAATACAGAAGAGCGTGTGGCAATAGTAATTTGGCGAATCGAGGGAAAGAAATACATTGACATCAAAGAGAAGTTTAGAAGGAGATTTCGTAAGCCGGGGCCAATAGACAAGACAATACGAAAATTGGTGAACAAATTTAAACGAATGGGATCTGTAAATGATGAAGCAAGATCAGGATGACCGTGTATGTCAGATCTTACCGTGAATGCAGTATGCGGAATTATCACTGAGGAGCCACGTATGTCCATTCGTGCTGCATCACAGAGACTCAGCTTCCCGACGTCATCTGTGCACAAAATTCTGAAAGTTAATTTGCAGAAGCTATCATTTGCAGGTTTTACATGATTTGCATGAGGAAGATTTCCCTCGACAAAGTGCTGTGTGTGCTGATCTCGTAGAACAAATCTGGAGTGATAATTTAATGGACAACATTCTCTTTAGTGATTAAGCCACTTTCCATATGTGTGGAAAAGTAAATTGCCATAACTGTCGAATTTGGGCAGATGAAAGACTGAATGATTTCATCCAAAATTGGGAAAAAGACTCACCTAAAGTTAATGTCTGGATGGGTTTAACAAAATCTAAGGTTTATGGTCCTTTTTTCTTTGCTGAAGCTACAGTTACAGGGCTTATTTATCTGGACATGTTGCAGCAATTCCTT
The DNA here is from genome assembly GCA_023014485.1 of Bathynomus jamesi. Taxonomy (NCBI): domain Eukaryota; kingdom Metazoa; phylum Arthropoda; class Malacostraca; order Isopoda; family Cirolanidae; genus Bathynomus; species Bathynomus jamesi. The sequence goes on along the minus strand of JAJOZX010000366.1, from coordinate 202,594 downwards.
GAACCTCAGCTGATTGGGGATAGGATTGTTAGTACCGTCATCTATCAACATGATGGTGCTCCTTGTTACTATGCCAAAATTGTTCAGGATTATCTAAATGGACGTTTTCCAAATTGCTGGATCAGATGCGGAAGCAACAGACCTTGGCCAGCGAGATCACCAGATTTAACCCCTTTAGATTTCTTTGCATGGGGCTTTATCAAATCGCACATCTATCAGACGAAGATTACGAGTCTTGAAAACTTACGTACACGTATACAAACTGCTGCAGATAACATAACCCTGCAAATGCTCCAGAATGTGTTTAGAAATGCTGCGGAACGATTTGAGCTGTGCAGGGATACTGATGGGCATCATGTCGAATCCTACTCTTAATTATTTAATAAATGTTACCACTTTATCATTTTATGATTGAATTCCATATAATTTCCAAGTGCTTCACAAAAATAGATCCTGACTTTATGTACACCCTGTATTTTGATATGATAGATATATGAAATTGTCATTACTTTGAATAATTAAGTCTTGTACCTATAACACCACAACTTTTTATCTGAGCTTATAGGAAGATATTAAGAATTTCAATTAACTTAATTTTATGTAATCATAATCAGTAGGCCTATCAAAATTTCAATGAAATTTCTTTTGTTCACAGGTCCACAGGATGAGTCAGAAAGAAATCAGAACCCGAAGCAAATCAAGTTGTCACCCAAGTCATTTGGTGGGGACTGGGAGGGAACTTCCCCCTGCTGAGCTGCCCACAGCCAGAGATCTGCTGAGGTATGGTTTGTTGAGGTGAAAGATAAGTGAGGAAGACAGGAGGAATTATCCAGTTAATGACCGGATTAACAACAGCATCATTCCAGGGCTACTGGCTCAGTAGAGAAAGACCAACGCTCTATTCACAGGACCTGTAATCAACACTGAGGTCAGGATCAGGGCTAAAGTGAAGGCACTGTGGGATGAGGCAGTGAAGGTGTCCATTAGGGTGTCCTGTTAAACCCAAAGTTGGTCGGGTACAGCATTAACTGATATAATATCATGAAGTGGGTTACTAAGAAAGCCCACACAAGTTTTTAAAGTCCTATCTAAAAAATTCATGCATCCACAACAGTTTACATTTTACATCCCTGATTCAGACCAAAAAATTGGCATTTTTTGGCATTTTCTAGTAAAATATACTATTTTAATTAAAAGTAACACACATTCACCACTCTATATACATTTCTGGTAATGTATACTAGCTTTATAAGTGTCAATGCTAAATGTGGGCCCCACAGGGCCCAATTTAGCCCCCTTATTTCATATTTTTAGTGATTTTTACTAACTAATCTAACTTTTTTTTCAGGAATTTCTAAATCTAGGTACCATAATACCTATTTAAATTGATAAAATGGCTCTAAGCAAACCATTAACTAGAAGCAAAACAGAAATTCCCTTTCTAGGTCAACCTACAGCCTCCATAATGACTACAGCTGTTCCAACCAACAAGCAAGTACTCAAATATTTCCATCATATTAAAGCTTGCAATCCTCATTATAATCAGTCCCTTGTTAAGTCATCAAGCTGGCATGGTAATAGACCATGTGTTCTCCTTTTGGAATAAAGGCAATTTACCTACTAGTAGCAGACAATATGCCATTAAAAAACTTCTTAAGTTGCACCAGGAATGCTATGTTCTAACAAAACATAAATATAGAAAACTGAAGCGCACCTAAGTTCAGTAAACAAATTTTATGAAAAACTTGAAACAATATTTGATGTCGCTCACCCATTTCCTGAAAAAGTTCTTTCAGAAAAGCTAGGGAAAGCTGAAGATGAGGAAGATCTGGAGTTTTTAAAGATGCTGAGAGAGGGATATAAAGTTACACTGGGTTCAAGAGAAGATTTCAGAGCAGACTAAAAAATAAAATAAAAAGACTAGCAACCAATGAACATTTACATCAGAAAGAACGAGAGAGACTAAGCAAACCATCTAAAGTGAAAATAGAGCAATTAGAATTTGAGGGAGATAGTTCTAATGATTATGATTACCTCAATAAAAGACTAAAAACAACTAAAGAACAATGCCTATCTACCTACCTAGAAATGTACTTAAAAGTCTATTGTAGCCAGTGCTATAGACAGAGGAAATGTATCTGTTAGAACAGCTACCGTACATTAATAATTTCTGTTTTAATTAGAGCCAGTGGTGGAGACCTAAATGATTATGCAGGTTCAAAAACATCTACTCATACAGCAACACAAGAAAATAGGGTAAAAACTGAAAATGAAGTCAAAGAATTATTTCAAAATACCAATATAAAACATCATCTTGTCCATTGGGATTCAAGAGAGATTTTAGGCTTAAAAAGGCTTGCTGTTGCTGCTACTGGATCTCCTGATATTGATAAAATTTTGGGGATACCTATTATTCAAAATGCTACTGGTGAACAAATGTATGAAGCTACCTACATTCAAGCTCCTTACAGATTGGCAGGTCACAGGAAAGGTGAGAGGTATGTCATTTGACACGATGGCCTCAAATACAGTATTAACAAAGGAACTTGCATTTATATAGAAAGAAATCTGAATAGACTATTATATTTAGCATGCCATCACCACATTGGTGAACTTATTGTAAAATCTGTTTGGCAATGCATCTTTGGAAAAAGCACTGGTCCCGATTATCCCATATTTGAAGAATTTTCGAAAAGCTGGTCCAAAATAACATTATCCCAAACTAAAGAAATAAATATAACAGGCTTTGTTGATGGATATTAAAGAAAGTGCAAATATAATTTATAATTCTTTATTAGAGAACAAAAATTATTTCAGAGATGATTACTTAGAATATTTAGAATTAAACTGTTTATTGTTGGGGCACAGGCCTTCAAAGATACATCTTCATAAACCAGGAGCATGCCATCGAGCTAGATTCATGGCACCTCAGCTGTATTCAAATAAACTTGTCTTATTTAGAGATCAGCTTAATTATGAACCAGAAGTAAAAGAATCATTTGGAAGATTTGTCAAGTTTACATCTTTAGTTTATGGCCCTCATTGGCTAAAGACCCCATTAGCTGCAGAAGCACCACTCAATGACCTGCGATTTTATAAGCTATTAGTTAATGTCTGGCAGGAAGTAAATCCAGAAGTTTCTATTGCTGCAGTAGATGCATTCTTAAGACACAAGTGGTATTTAAGTCAAGAACTTGTAGTTTTATCTCCTTTTATTAAAACTTTAGATGAGAATACAAAAGCAAGTATCGCCTAGGACCTAACTTAGGAACATAGCCTACCCTACAAAAATGGGTTTTGACAGTGCCTGTAGAGTTTGTAAAAAGGAAGTTAAGAGTAAAGATAGAGCTATTGCATGTGATAGCTGTGATGACTGGTATCATGTAAGCTGCAAAGGCCTTACAAATGATATATATATAAAGGTATAAATGCTGCTTCTAAGCTAAAAGCTTAATGTCAACTTGATGTGGTTTTGTGACAAGTGTAGTACTGTAATAAAAAATTTTAATAAGTCCAGAGGGTCTATTAGTGAGGGAGAGGCCAGACCAACTTGTAGAGATACTGCAGTTGAGCCTAAATCTAGTGAAGTAGCAGTTCAAGTAAACTTAAATGTCCCTATACCTCATAGTGAGCCCAGGCCTAGATATCCTGACAATTTCTGAAAATGATGAGTGGACTAAACCTAGGAAAACCTGGAAAGCTAGAATTCAAGAGCCAAGGAAAAGTGTCCTTATAGAACTAACCAATCAGTTTCATACTTTCTCGTTGGTCCAGGATCAAGATGAGAAAGCTGAAGAAAGTAGGCCTATAAAACAAAATGTTAGCAATAATAATCCAGACTCATATAAACCCAGGCACTCTAAAACTATAGATGTGTTTGAACCAGCATCCATTATAGGTGACTCTCAAGTGAGGGGCCTAGGATCTAAATTACCTAGAGGTAGCATAGCTTACTGTTATCCAGGTGCAGGGATAAATAGAATTAGTAATAAAACTATAGAAAAAGGATCTGGTATTGACCTACCTATACCAAAGAATATGGTTATACATGTAGGTGGAAATGATATAAAGGGTAAGCACCAGGGTTGTGGAGTCGGTCCAAAATTTTCGACTCCGACTCCACACATTGTCAAAAATCCGACTCCGACTCCACACATTGTCAAAAATCCGACTCCGACTCCACACATTGTCAAAAATCCGACTCCGACTCCTCACATTTTAAATATATGACTCCGACTCCTCTAGTGTTTCACTCTATAATTATCATAATAATAAGACATTTCATCACCACCACACTAAGTGTGAAATTTTATATTTTATATTTTATATTTAAATAAATATTAATTGTATATTCTGAAAATGTAAAAAAAAAATATTAAAAAAACTTAATCTAGGGGCTATCAATGAATAAGGTTTATTGACCAAAAAAACTAAATAACCTAAATGTTAGTATTTAGGATTTAGAAATTAAGGGTGACACAGGACAGAAATTGGAGTCAGAGTCGGAAGTTTTTTACCGACTCCGACTCCGCCCTGAAACGTACGACTCCACGACTCTGACTCCGACTCCACAACCCTGGTAAGCACTCCGAAGAAATCATGGAGTCATATAAACAGCTATTAACGAAGTTAAAGGAACGGAGACCTAACCTTAAAACATCTATCACAGGTATAATTCCCAGGATACATGAGAATAATAAGTGGTACTCACAAGCATTATATATAAATAGTAGGCTTAAGACACTATGTCAGAGCATGGAAATTACATATATCGAACTGTGGAATAAATTTTACAAAGAGAGAGTTCTATAACAGAGATGGAATTCACCTTAATAGTAAAGGGACTGATTTACTATCAAAGATTGTATTATATAATTGACTAAAAACCAAAGGAATAGGCCAAATTAGTACAAATACCAATACTCTTGATGACAATAAACTAATAAAAAATATATGGTAATCAAAACTCAAAAGAAAAAGGTCAACAAAGAAAGTAAGAGAGATGCAAATAATATACCATCACAGAACAAGAACCAGACTAAATTACAAGCAAAATATTCCAAGGGTTCTTTGTCATTTTTCTATGTAAGGGTAATTCTATGAGAAATAGACAAATGAAGTACACAGTCACCTCTTCAAAATTCATGAAACTTGGTGTGAGGGTTGGTTTAGGTCCAAATTACAAATTTCTGATTTTTTTTGAAAATTGGTCAAGTTGGTCAAATTTTATGGCTTGACCAAATTTTGGTCAAATGAAAAACCAATAATTTTCAAATGTAAATATCTCAGCTTCTAATTGTGGTAGTGTAGTAAGTCTTAAACGATAAAATATGTAAAATTAATTGTAGTTTCTAAATATGTATCATTTTTTTGGGTAACAAAAATAAAATTATGATTTTTTGGAAAAAATGTCATTTTTTTTTTTTTTTTTTGCGATTTGGCAGCGAAGATATCATTTTTCAAAAAAAAAGACCAGGAATAAAAAATGTTTATTTGATGTATGTACACCATAATAAGTAATAAAAAGTCAGCTTATCGACGATTATAATAACAAAAAAAAATCTTCCAAATTTTAACAATTTTTTGCTTTCTTTCCAAATTTTCAGTATATACAGTACACCTAATTTTCTAGTATACGTAAATTTACCTAACCCTTAAAATGCCTCAAAACACAAAATTTTGTTGCGATCCTATGAAAAAACACTCAAGAAGAATTTTCTGTAACATCAAAAAAGTAAACTCTGCCATGGCAGCTGCAAGCTATGGAATTTTGGAAAAAAATCAATTACTATGCAGCAATTGCTATGTCACAATTAAAAAGAAGCCAATTGTATTAGAACATGTTCAACGTTCATCCAGAGAGCCAGAACCTGCGCCAATACCTGAGCCAGACATACTTAACGAATCTATGGAGCGAAGCAGTAGCGATTCCATGAATCCACCACCATTGGAAGAATTTGTCGTTCAAGACAGGCAATTCAATAAAGATTTGCTCAGCGACAATATTTTACCTTTATTTGATGAAAGCCCTATTAAAACAGGTAATAAAACAATAGAGACTCCGTTCAGGACATTTATTTCTTAATGCCAAATTCGTAGTTTTCTGTTTTTAAATATTAGCATCAGCACTTGAATACATATATACAAAATATTTGATATTTGATTATTTCACGCAACCTAAATTTATGAATTTGTTTTACAGCTGGATTGAAGCCGGGACAAAAACAGATAAAGGCTTCTACGAAGTTGTAGATGTAGAGCTTTCTTTGCAAAAACGTCCGAGTGAACCTATTACTTCTATCAAAGGTACTCAACAATTACATCGCTTCGTCCCAATTTCCAAGAATTCGTTGAAGGTTTATCCACTCTCAGAGTGCACAGTCAGTCGAAATAAGAGAGCTCATTAGAGTTTCTGCTTCGGTTCAAGAACATAATACTGTCTCTCAATGTGAAATTGAAACAGGCTCTTTTGTGGGTTGTATGTATGAAAATAAACTATGGCTCGGATTAGTCCAGTCCTTTGACTGTGAATATGATTATTTTCTGATAAAATTTCTCCATCCTTCGGGCGTATGTCCCTCATACATTTTTCCTGCACAAGATGATGTTTGTCACGTTCTAACAGAAAATATATTTGGGAGTATTGAAGCAAGTTTACGAGGAGGAACAAGAATACAATACATTTTTCCGCTTCAAGAATTAAATAACTTTTCAAAAATAAAATAAATTCTATCGAATGTATACTATTTAAGATTGTCTATATAATATTCTAAAATTTTTATCTAAGATTTGTGTATCTACTTAATAGTTATAAAAATCTTTTCAAATTCTTTTTTCTTATTATATTATTAGTGTCTAAAATTTGGATTCACTGGATGAGAATACTGTCTCTTAATTCATTCTCAAAGACTTGTGTACGTGTAGTATTAGGAAGAGTATTTTATACTCTGATAAGCGCTTTATAAATTAAGCATTATTATTGTCAATATATTCTGTCCCTAAATATAAGAGGGGTTATGTATGTACATTGTACATATATTTTAAAAGATTTTTTCTCCTTTGGTTTATCTACATGTATTTTTTATATGAATTGAAAATTGTCTTTTTTTTGGACCAACAAGTCTGTAATAAATCTTTGTCGTCTGAAAAAACATTTTATTACTTAATTTCAAACTCAGTTTTGAGCCTTATAATAAACTATAAGCTGACTTTTTATTACTTATTATGGTGTACATACATCAAATAAACATTTTTACATTTATGTTTGAAAATTGTTGGTTTTTTCATTTGGCCAAAATTTGGTCAAGCCATAAAATTTGACCAACTTGACCAATTTTCAAAAAAATTCAGATTTTTGTAATTTGGACCAAAACCAACCCTCACACCAAGTTTCAGGAATTTTGGAGATGGTGGAGTGTACATTTGGCACTTTCATTTGTCTATTTGTCCTGGAATTACCCATAAATGCAAGAAGTATCCAAGATAAAATAAATTAATTCAAGGCATAGGTAGTGATGTGAGTCGTTTTTTATTGTGTCGTTTTTTTTTGGTTTTTTTGTCATTTTTTTTGTTTAAAACGAAGATAGTCTGTTTTTTTTTGTTTTTTTTGTGTTTTTTATTGTTTTAAACTATTCCATATTTTTCTTCCTTTAATCTAATAAGTATATTAGTATTACCTATAATTTACTATACTACCATGCTTATACGGTTATACCTAGTATATATAATATAGTCATCATCTTTTAGAAAAACTGAATCACACAAAAGTATAGAATAGAAAGGAAAAACAAACCCTCATTTTTTAATATGTATATACCTATAACATTTTTTTCTAGAACATAAAACATTCTTCCTCATTTCAAACAATATACATAATTGTGATTGGCAAGAGTACCAGTATATATATTCCAGATCGAAAAAAAAATATTCACCTTTTTGTTAACCTAATGTTGGTTAACCTTCATTTCCATGGAAGAATCATCACTAGATTGGGTAAAGCATATATGCTAGTTTCAATATCACAGGTACTGGTATAATATCCAATACTGGTATAAAACAATAGATATAATTGTGATTGGCAAGAATACCAGTGTGTGTGTGTGTGTGTATATATATATATATATATATTATATATATATATATATATATATATATATATATATATATATTCCAAATAGAAAAATAAAAAAATATAAATATTCATCTTTCTTTAACCTTTGTGTTAACCTAATGCTGTTTAACTTTCATTATCTGATTCTATTTCCATTGAAGAATCAGTATCACTAGATTGATTAAAGCAAATAGTTTCAATATCACAGGTACTGGTATTTATTGCAGATTTGGATGTTGACGAAGCCAATGTAGCACCATGTTTTACTTCACTTTCTTGGAATTTTGCATTTTGGGATATAAATACTAGCTTTGCTGCTCTGTCTGTGCTTAATTGGTTTCTTTTGGCTGTATGGATATTACTGTATGTGCTAAATGATCTCGGAGGTAATGAAAGGGCGAAATAGAGGTGTATGAGTTTGTGTAGGTATATATGTGAGTATGCATGCGTATGTATCTGGAATTCTGGATGTATGCATGTGTATGGGGTATACAATAGATATAAATGTGTATATAAGTATTTATGTATATATTGGTATATATGTATATGGGTGTATGTGTATATATATATATATATGGATGGTCTCGTGGGGGGGGGGAATATGTCATCGCGGGTCTAAAGGATAGTTAAGTGGGAGATTCAAAATCCGAGGAATGGATGGGAGAGTCCTGGAATGGTTGGACAATGGGCAGTCAGCTCCCAGCCAGTGTTCTCGCAAGTTTAATGGATCTCAAGATACAAGACTTTCAATGCAAGAAAGAGGCCAGTTTTTTCTGTAAATAGGCTGAAAAGGACATTCTATACTGGTACCATATGGCCTATTTTATTATTTATTTATTTATTTTTATAATATATATCATTGCAAAAGTATACCTTATAATTAAATTGGCAATATCTATATTAATTATTAAAAAAAACAAAAAAAAAAAAAAAACAGAAAAAAAAAAAAATGACAAAAAAAACAAAAGAAACAACAAAAAACAAAAAAAACGGTTTTTTTACATCACTAGGCATAGGCCTACATAGGTATTGAAAATCCTGATGTTATGATTGTCACTGAAACTTGGACAAAATTCAGTACGATACCAAACAGTCTATTTAGTGAAAGAGATAATACCATTACTTATGAAATTGATGGCTATGAACTTTTTTATTATGAAAGTAAATATTCAGAGGGTGGTGGAGTATTTATTTATGACAAGACAAATCTAAATCCAGTTGGTTACCTCCGTTAAAGAGGAAATAGTTGAATATGTATGGACAGAAATTGGGCATAAAAATGCCAGGAAAATCAGGATAGGGGGTATCTATAGACCACCTGAGGGATGTTCAGTTGGAGGAATCCCCAAAAGTAGAGAAGAAAATAAGTATGTAGAAAATAAACTTATTGATGAAATAAATAAAGCAATGACAAGCAATATTATTATTGTTGAAGATTTCAATTATAGGCGTATAGACTGGGAAATATTACAAACACCAGAAAGTAATGAGATATTCTTAGACTGTATAATTGAGAATTGTTTAACCAAGTTAGTAAAGGAGCCAATCAGGGCTGATGCCATTCTAGATTTAATTCTAACAAATAATCCAGATACCTTCCAGGATATCTCAGTTTCAGAAACACTAGGTTCAGGTGATCATTGTATCCTTCGGTTTAATATTGTTTGTAATTCAAGACCTAGTGAAAATAAAGTAGAAGTTCCAGATTTTAAGAGAGGAAATATAAATGGACTAGTAAATGACCTGTGTCTAATAAATTGGACAGATATTTTACAGCCTGAACAGACAGTAACTAGTATGTGGGAAAAATTTAAAAGTATAATAATGAACATACAAAGGAAGCATATCCCACAGTGTAAAATCAGAACTGGAAAAAATAAAAAACAACCTTGGATAAACTGCAATGTAAAAAGAGCAATCGGAGAAAAAACAAAAGCATTTCATAAATTCAAAAGAACTAAAAATGGCACAGACTCCGAAATATATAAAAGTAAAAGAAGCATTTGCAAGAAAGCAATCAGAGATAGCAAATGAGACCTGGAAAAAAGCCTAGCCAAGAATTCAAAAAAACAATCCTAATAAGTTTTTCAGTCACTTCAATTTGAAAAGTAGAGTGAAAAAGAAAATTGGCCCCCTCCATATAGATGATAAAACTATAGATGATCTTGAAATAACTGAAGAACTAAACAAATACTTCTCATCAGTATTCACAAATGAAAATTTAAATAATATTCCTGATCTTATACTACCAGGACAAGATAGAAAAATAAATGAATTAAGGGTAACAAAACTAGATATCCTAAAAGCAATAGATAAATTAAAAATGGAAAAATCTCCAGGGCCAGATGAAATGCATCCAATAGTCATAAAAGCTGCCAAAAAGAATATAGCACAGGCACTAGAAATTATTTTTAGTAAATCAATGATATGTAATGAAATTCCAGAGGATTGGAAGAAAGCAAATGTGGCTCCAATCTTTAAAAAAGGAAATAGAAACTTGGCAAAAAACTACAGACCCATCAGCCTCACCTCCATTATTTGCAAATTACTAGAAAGTATCATTAGAGGTAAAGTTACTGAGTTCCTTAAAGAGTGCAACCTTATAAATGATAGCCAGCATGGCTTTCGAAATGGAAGGTCCTGTCTAACCAACTTGATTGAATTTTATGATGGAGTCCTATTGCATTTGGACAATAAAGAGCCAGTAGATATAGTATACTTAGATTTTGCAAAGGCATTTGATACTGTTCCTCATGCAAGATTGTTGGTAAAAGTTAGAGCCCATGGTATAAGAGGTCATATAGCTGACTGGATAGAAGAATGGCTGAGAAACAGAAAACAGAGTTTATCTAAATGGAAATAAGTCTACTTGGAGACCCGTATTGAGTGGAGTCCCACAGGGGTCTGTGCTGGGACCTCTACTTTATGTTGTCTATATAAATGATCTAGAGAAGGGCCTATCATGTAAAACTTGAAAATTTGCTGATGATACAAAATTAGGCCATAATGTTAAGTCAGTAGCAGGAGCAATGACAATACAGAAAGACTTAGAGTAACAGTCTGGGCAGATAAGTGGGAGATGAAATTTAATGTTGATAAATGCACGGTTATGCATATTGGGCCAAAAAATCCAGAATTTGAATACAATATGAATGGAATTTGGATTAAAATTGATGATAAAGAGAAAGACTTAGGTGTCACTGTGACTAATGAACTTAAACCCTCAAATCACTGTACAGTAATCAGAAATAAAGCAAATGCTAGACTCAATCTCATGCACACACACATTGAATACAAATCACCCAATATTATAAAGCAACTATAAATTTCATATGTGAGACCCCTCCTTGAATACTGCATTCAATTTAATAGTCCCTATTTGATAGGCTACAAGATATTGAAAAACTGGAAAAAGTACAGAAATGAGCAACAAGAATAATCCCATCTCTAAGACAATTGACATATAAGGAAAGACTGGCGTATCTAAGCATGTTCTCATTAAAAAGGAGGAGGTTAAGGGGTGATATGATAGAGGTGTATAAAATGATAAAAGTGTTGGATAAGATAGATTCTGAGTCTCTTTTCATTAAAGATCACAATAACCAGACTAGAGGTCATAGTATGAAATTATTTAAGCCAAGATGTAGAACAAATTTAAGAAAACATAGTTTTACAGACAGAGTAATTAAGTTTTGGAACAGTCTGACAGAAGTAGTAGTGACTTCAGATACACTTGATTCTTTCAAAAGAAGGTTGGATAGTTTGATGTCTGCAAGGGACATCTGGTGATGGTGTTTAAGCCCATTTTTATTGCATGAATGCTACTAGTTTATTTCATATATATTATGTGCATTTGGGTGATAGATCCCACAGCTCAACACAGGTGTTGTGGGATATAGGGAGGCAGCATCTTGGGTTAGGGAATACTCTCTGTCCTTACACACCCCATTTAAAGAGATTCCTCTGCTGAGCGTGCCCCCCATAATACTGTGAGGTATTGAAAAACTCATGATCTTCACTTGCCCCACAAACACCTTTAAATGGGAGACCCAAAATGGGTGCACACACACACATTTCTACATTACTGTACAGTCTTTACAGCCACACCTACACTTTTCCTCCTAAGTATATATATTGTAATGTATATGGTTGTAAATTGTGACTTGGTCCGCAATTGATATGGACGTGACTTATTTTTGGTTGGCAAGGTACTGGTATTGATGGGTACCGTAATGAAATTGACTGGATTCTTTGGATCTGATATATTTGCATGTCAGTTATAAATAGATATAGAGTGTAACATATTTGCGGATAGTCATCTATTATGACTTTGATCCTCTGGATCCAGAGATTCTATCTTTAGTTTTAAATTGATAATTAATTAGTTTTAAAGTGATACTTAATTAGTTTTGTAAAAATTGGTTGTTGCCAATGTACAGGCAGTTTTTACATAGTGGAGCTACCTCGATGGGCTGAAGTGGCCCCTAGTGTGCCCACTATAAAAATTTCTTCTTTTGAACTGAAGTTCCAGATGAAATTATTATAGGAAAGCCAGAAATTCCAGAACTACACCCAGATATACATCTGGTGTAATTGATAGGACCTAAATCATGGGAAATCTTTAAGATCAGGAATTTAGAAAGTTGTTGGTTGTCAAAGCCAGTGGGAGAATGGTGCTCAGATCCAAACTATAATGAAATGGAAGAGTTTGTGAGTAATTTGAAGGTTGTCAATGATTGTGCTGAAAGGGCTATTAAGCTTATAACTGATCTGGCTCCTACAGTTAAAGATGAAGCTCAGCTTCAAGCTAAAATTCAAACCACAGAACTTCAGAGAAAAAATTTAAAAGAAATCAAGAAAAAGAATCTTCATAATTACTAGGTAAATTATTAGTTTAAAAGGGGGATTAATGCAATTTTTCATAAAAAATATTTAAAAAAAAAAAATTAAAAATACAAAAAATTTAAAAAAAATTTTAAACAAAAAAACAAAAAAAATAGAAAAACTAAAAAAAATTACAGATATTCCAATCGACCTTGACATGGTTCTGGGGCTTCCTACTAACAGATTGGAAAAAATGTGTATGTAATTTCTAGCTTTAATGGGTCTTTTAAAGGTCAAAATGCAAATTTTTTGGTCTAAATCGGGGGTGTAAAATGTAAACCCCTGGGGATGCATGATTTTTTTAGATAGGACTTTAAAAACTTGTTTGAGCATTCTTAGTAGCCCACTTCACGATATTATATTAGTTAATGCTGTACCCGAACAACTTTGGGTTTAACAGGACACTCTAGTGTCCATTGGCAATGTGAAGCTAGAGGTCAAAGATAGGTTCACGATGAAACTGGACAAATTGGTGGACATCCTGACCTGTCATTGTGTGATCAGGAGCTGCAGTGAGCTTGGGTGCAACCCTGTCTGCAACAGTGAGGTTCACAATGACTGCAGCTGCAAGAGCGAGCAGAAGATACCAGTGCAGGAGCTTGTCTTCATTAAAGGCTAGAGAGAAAAGGTGGGCAGTGTGGGGGGACACCAGATGGGCCTAGCTGATCACCCTGAGACCAGGAAACAGGAAGCAGTGCTGCAGAGACAGGAGCAGAGAAGGAAGGCTGAGGAGAAGAGGAGGAGGAGTCAGCCAAGAAAGAAGAGTTGAGGGAGGAGTCACTGCTGGAGATGGAGTTGGAGGAGGTAGGGAGGAGAAAGGAGGATGAAGACTTCATACCAGAGGCTGCAACAACTCCTTCCTTGCCTGCAGTTAAGAAGAAGAAATACAACACAAGATATCACCAACATAGCTCTGGCTAGCTTGAGACATCACACTGGGCTGAGAGAGACTGCAGAGATTGCCACTGCTGCCTGGATTGATGCTGGTCTTATCACAGAGTTTGACACAGCACTGGTGATTGACCACAACAAGGTGAGGAGGGCTCAGGAGAGAGTGACGAAGGAGCTGGTCAAGAAGTTTGAAGAAGAAATTAGGGAAATGTTCTTAAACTAAAAAGAAAATAGGAATCTTGACACAAAGACAAACGCAATATAATAGGTACAGTTGCCCACATATGTAATGTTCCTCGCCTCACAGACGACTCCGTACATATGACAATGCCACAGTGATAGTGAAGGTGGGGTGGAGGAGGACAACCGAGTCTAACAACATATAACACAGACATACAATATATTGTATACGTATACTGTAATAAACTATATATCTAAAGGAAAACAATGCATTCATTGACATACAGGTAATTATATTGTAATGTCTGTGTTCATAAAGATAAACAATTAATATGATCGTGAACAGCGTTGAATTCCATGTAGTTTACTAGTCTTATACAGGGTGTCCCAGAATTAACTATCTATTTCAATGAAATCGGACAAATTTAATAAAAACTGACATAATTTTGTGTTTATTACTAAATTATGATACAAAAACAAATAGATTTATAAATCATAAGTCAAAACTTTATTGAGAAGTTTCAACATGTGCACCGTCTGTATCTCTGCAAATTTCAAATCTATCCTCAGCGCTGCGAAACACATTTTGAAGCATTTCAGGTGTTATCTCCCGCACTGCCAACTGGATGCGTTCTTTAAGTCCAGCTAAACTATTGATCTTTTGGCGATAAACCTTTGTTTTTATGAAACCCCATGCAAAGAAATCCAGGGGTGTCAAATCCGGAGGACGCAGAGGCCAAGGTCGAGGTCCTCCACGTCCAATCCACCGATTTGGAAGGCATCTGTTGAGGTATTCTCGAACAATTAGAGCATAATGACATGGTGCTCCATCTTGTTGAAACACAACATTATCAAGAATGCCATCATCAAGAAGCTGTGGTTCGAGAAACTGCTGAAGCATATCAAGGTAGACGGTACCTGTTACAGTTGCTTCCGCAAAGAAGAATGGGCCATAAATTTTGGATTTGGTCATTCCAAGCCACACGTTAACTTTTGGAGAGTCTCTTTGCCATTCTATGACTTCAGACGGTCTTTCATTGGACCAGATACAACAGTTGTGTCGATTGACTTTACCACACGTGTGGAAAGTCGCCTCATCACTGAATAAGATGTTATCCAATAAACTTTCATTTTTGATTTGATCCACAATTTCTGCACACCTTGCTGCTCGATTTGGATAATCTCTTCATTTAGGGCATGCAGTACTTGAATGTGATAAGCCTTTTTCATCAGTCGAACGCAAGATTCTATGAACTGTTGTCTTGGATATGTTGAGTCTTCGACCAGCCTCCCTAACCGAAGTTGTTGGTTCATCCTCAAACAATTGTCGTACCTGTTCGGTACTGTTATGTGCTGTCCTTGGGCATCCTCTTCCCACCTTGTCGTGTACGGATCCAGTTCTTTTAAATTTGTTCACAAGTTCACGAATCGCTTTGTCTGTAGGACCAGTTCTGTGGAATCTTCTTGTAAATTTTTCTCTGATTTCATTACATTGCATTCCTTTGATACGGAATGTTACAACAAAGATGCGTTCTTGTGTATTCATTATTAATAGGGTTCTGAAAGAGAATGAAAATAAAACTATGAAAAACTATGAAAAAATTATGAAAATAAAATTATGAAAAAAATTTAGAAATTTATACATTTTTAACACATATTAAACATGATAAACATAAATAAAAGTATGTTTTTAAAAAATTTGTCCGATTTCATTGAAATAGATAGTTAATTCTGGGACACCCTGTACAGTAACTAGAGCGACTTGGTGTTGCCCAGGTGGAAGTTTAACACTATATATATATATATATATATATATATATGAAAATTATTTCACGAAAGTAACACGTGAAAAATATTTATGATGAATAAAACCACGAAGGAAAGGAAACAGAATGGTGCTCAAGCACTTTTGTCTAATGACATCCTCAGGAACACTGAAGTACATAAAGAGTTACAGCCTATATATAGGTTACAGGAAAAAAAAAAATATATATATATACACACAATAAACGGAGAGATAAAAATAAAAATTGAACATTAAAGGATTGTGGGAGGAGCATACAAATTTGTAAGGAAAAACTACTGATTTTTAGCACAAGATCAAATGAATTGTTTCCAACCAATGTAATAGATAAAAAAAAAAAAAATTATACTGGAAATCTGCCCGGGTTTTAGCACTCTGCCCTTCTTGTTTAAGTTTGATATATATAAAAATAAATTGAAAAATAAAAGTTATTAGAGTAGCACAAGTTTACCAAAGATTTAGCGTTCTACCCTCCTTATCTACATCTGTTCTGAAGGAATTCAAAACAACAGGATCGAGTTGAAAAAGACCTTTGCTTATGTTGAAGTTACTTGTAAGTTGGATAATGGCAGACTCAAGAATATTTCTATTAATAATGCTGCTAGAGTGAAATAAAACAAGCATTATTCCAATCAATACAGTGGGATAACTTTGACAAATGGACAAAAAGGGCACTGGACGACTGTCCTGTTCTAACGGAATATTGATGCTATTTTATATGTGTGTGCAAATCCTTTCCTGTCTGACCTATGGAAAAGGAATCACATTGTTTACAACCAATTTTATAGATAATGCCTGAATTATTGGTAGGGCTATTTTTTACTATGATATTTTTCACAATATTGTTATATGAAAATACTACATTAATATCCAAAAGTTTAAGTATATTAGCAATGCCTAAAAAGCCCAGGAAAAATGGAAGTACTAAAATATTTTTTGACAAAGTGTGTGTGTTATTATTCACACGATATTTTGTGTATCTGGCCCATGAAACGTGACCTGGATACCTTCCTCCTTCAGTTAAATGATCAAGTCCCCTCCATTAAGTTTACTTTAGAAGTGGAACAAGACAACTCAATCCCGTTTTTGGATGTGCGTGTACATAGGGAAAGCCCAGGTTTTAAGTTTAGTATCTATTGGGGCAAAAAAAAAAATTTGTCATACACACACTTTTACTCGGGACATGACCCCCACACTAAGAAGGCCATTTTTTCTTCAATGTTTCTCCGCGCCCTTAGGATCGCCAGTCCGGAATACATCAATGGTATTGGAAGTGATCTGTGTTATCCATCTGCGTTTATGGAATCTTGTCTCAACAAGGCAAAACGAACTTTCTATCAGGTGAATAATAACACTCGTACTTTGTCAAAAAATATTTTAGTACAGTACTTCCATTTTTCCCGGGCTTTTTAGGCATTGCTAACAAAAAATATCATGACTTAACCTAACCAATCATCAAGGGCATACAGTTGACCTTACTGGGAATTCAATTTTGCATGGGGGCATATAATGGAAAAGCACCCATTTTTTCATTAACTGAGGACAAAGGTCAAGGTAAAAATTAAAGTGAATGAAAATATCTTGCATAACATATTAAATGAAAGCTCTATTTAAGAGCTTTATATTGGTACCAGAATGAGCTCTCTAACTTAATTAGCACCAGAGTTATAAGCGTTTCAGTGAATCTAAAATAGGAAAAATAAATTTCAACAAAAAATTCAAAATGCTGTATCTCCCAAATTAAATGACATAGGAAGATGAACTTTCATATTTATCACTTGCTTACCATACCCAACAAGCATGCCAAATTTTATTAGAATCCGAGGTGGTCATGAAAACTGCTGTGTTCATTTGACATGGAATGACCATATATATATATATATAATATTTAGGAGAAATCCAATGACAAGGAGAAATGTAAATGCCATGAAAAGTCTTCTTTAATGCGCAACGTTTCGAGCAATACGCTCATCTTCAGGCTGTATAATAACAATGTGAAATTAAAATCAATAATTGAATGAAAAACAAGACAAAGAAAATTTCTATAACCTATTCATAAAGGCAAATTTTAAAAGACTGAGAAAAGAGGGTTAAATTCTAAGTTATACAGATTTACATATAAAATTAAGAAGCTATTTTTAAATACATATAGTAAATGTGAAATTAATACACTGGAAAAATTAACAATAGTACACTGGAATAATGAAACTAACTAACCTTTCACTGCAATTTCCGAGGCTAAACTGATTTAAGCAGAGGCAAAACGAAAACAAAAGATGGCGAGGGCGATTGGGGAAGGGGGGATTATAAGGAATTGGGGAAGGAGGAGGGATTATAAGAAGTTTAAAGGGACAGCTGATGAGTCAACATTTAGCGTAGGGGTCAATGTTTTAATGTAAAGCGATTCCAAAATTCTAAGTGAGTTGGGACAAGTATTACAACCAAGAATTTTAAAATTGTCTAAAGTGACATCAGTTTTACATTTTATACTGTGTTCCCGAATACTAGAAACTTCTTTAGTTTTTAAAATTTTACCTGTTCGGCCACTTATTCCCATATGCGAATAAAATCTAGCCCTGAGAGAGCGAACAGTGCTGCCAATGTAATTCCCAAGGAGACACCTAGGGCAGGTAAATAAATATACAACACCGCTACGCAACAAGTCAGGGGTTCGATCCTTCGCTGAGAAAAAGCTACCTAAAGACGTTTTATTAATAAATATGATGCGGAAATCAGTATGATAAAAAAATTTCCTTAACAACTTTGTAAATTTAAGCTTAAATTCCTTATTCAAAGGACCCATTTCAGGTACCAAGAAATATTTTATATCCTTCGGCACTGTAATACAAGGAAGTTGAGGGCTATAAACATTATTTAAGAAGGATCTAATTAGTTTGTCTACATATTGAACAGGAAAACTATTATTGGTAAAGTATGATCTTAGATTATTAAATTCATCATTAAGTAAGGTAAAACTAGAGGTCAAATTATATCCTCTGAACAGGAGAGTTTTAATACAAGACATCTTATAGTTGAAATCAGTAAAACTAAAAAAATTCATGCCCAAACCAGTGAAAGTGGGTTTCCTGTAAACTGATGTAGTAATAGAATCACCGTTTTTCGAAATTAAAAGATCTAAAAAGGGGAGGGAGCCATTTTGCTCAGTTTCCATTGTATACGTTATATTGGGGTGCAAAGAATTTAGGAAGTTAAAGAATTGTTGCGCTTGTACCGCATTATCAAAGACAGCTATAGAATCATCAACGAAGCGTCGGGAACACAGTATAAAATGTAAAACTGATGTCACTTTAGACAATTTTAAAATTCTTGGTTGTAATACTTGTCCCAACTCGCTTAGAATTTTGGAATCGCTTTACATTAAAACATTGACCCCTATGCTAAATGTTGACTCATCAGCTGTCCCTTTAAACTTCTTATAATCCCTCCTCCTTCCCCAATTCCTTATAATCCCCCCTTCCCCAATCGCCCTCACCATCTTTTCTTTTCTCGTTTTGCCTCTGCTTAAATCAGTTTAGCCTCGGAAATTGCAGTGAAAGGTTAGTTAGTTTCATTATTCCAGTGTACTATTGTTAATTTTTCCAGTGTATTAATTTCACATTTACTATATGTATTTAAAAATAGCTTCTTAATTTTATATGTAAATCTATAACTTAGAATTTAACCCTCTTTTCTCAGTCTTTTAAAATTTGCCTTTATGAATAGGTTATAGAAATTTTCTTTGTCTTGTTTTTCATTCAATTATTGATTTTAATTTCACATTGTTATTATACAGCCTGAAGATGAGCGTATTGCTCGAAACGTTGCGCATTAAAGAAGACTTTTCATGGCATTTACATTTCTCCTTGTCATTGGATTTCTCCTAAATATTAAATTGAAGCTCTGTAGAAGCAACCCGCATGATTATATATATATATATATATATCCCCGCAAGGGGGTTCTAAGCTCGTGCTCTTGAGTGCTCTTTGTGCTCGTTTGTACGTGCTTGTTCCTGGAGGTTTCACGTGCACCCTCCCGGCCCTAGCACCCAAGGATGATGGGGCTCGACCCTGCAGTCCTTGGTTTTTCCACTTCGACTGTCCCCTCCACCCTTTCTTTTTCCTCTGTCTTTCCTCTCACTTTTTCTTTGTTTTTCCGCTGAGATATGCCCTTTAAATAGAGGTGAATCGGTTCTTCCTGAACTAAAAAAAAAATATATATATATATATATATATATAGGGTGGGCCGTAAGTTTCCATACATAGGAAAAATAAACATTTTTTTATGGACAACCATTTTTATTTATATAATATGCTCTACATGGTTGCCATTGTTTTGAAAACACATTTCAATACGTGTTCCCCACTGTTGATGAACACGCATTAGCACAGTTGACGTTATGCTTGTAATGGCGTTGGTGATACGTTCCTTTAGATGATTTATGTCTCGTATCTTTTCCTGATACACCATGGCCTTCAAGTGCCCCCAAAGATAGAAATCAAGTGGGGTGAGATCTGGGGATCTGGGAGGCCACTCCACAGGACCACGCCGACCAATCCAAGCATCCGGAAACTGCTGATCCAAATACCGACGCACGTATTTAAATTTTCCTATGTATGGAAACTTACGGCCCACCCTATATATATATGTATATATATATATATATTATATATATATATATATATATATATATATATATATATATATATATATATATATATATATATATATATATTTATTCCACAAAGTCACGTATCATATAAACATAAGCAATGTCTATTTATTTGTCTCCATCAGGCCAGATATGTTGAGGAACATTCAAATAAAACCTGCTTTTTCATTTACAAACAAATAGATAAAAAAAAAAATAAATAAATAAACAAAATAAATATATTTTCCTATGATCCCTGACTTTATGGACATTGTGTATGTGTTGTGTGTGTGTGTGTGTGTGTGTGTTAAATCATAAACTTACCAAATCTTTTTCTGGGATGTTAATAGCACTTCCAGTTACAAAAGATACTAGTCCATGTTTCTTTATTTCCATTCCCTCTGTTTTCTGCTGCATTTCCTCCATAGTTTAATTAAAAAGATCCTGTAGGATGGTTGCTAATGAAAATACAATGCTGAGATTTTGAAAATTCAATGAACTGAAGCCTGAAACTTATTTAACTTGACCCTGATAACTATATTTATTAAACGTCATGAAGATTTGTGCCTGTAAAATTAAATTAAACATAAGTCTCTTGAAATCTGATCTAGAAATCTTGCAAATCTCATACTTGATGTCCAGATTTGGCCAAAACTCTAATTCTGTGCACTGAAAATGGGAATCAGGAAACAGTTGTACTGAGCATAGGGGGAAGTACTGTAAAATGGTGTGACTCTGAATAGGGGGATAGCTTTGAACAGTTTTAAAATTCATGATAAATCTAGTACTATTACATTTACCAGCTCGAGAGATACTGGTACATATTTTTTTACTTATTTATTGTTCTATTTATACATGTACAAGAAGCATACAAATAAAAATAAACAATATATTGAAATAGATTGGTAAAAAATTTCCTAAACATATGGTATACAGAATGGAACTGCCATTTGCAAGCACATTACTGTATAATTGGAGATCACATATACCGTATTTAAATACAGTCAGTCCTCACTTTACAAACACTCAGTATATGAATTTTTACTTATATGAATTAACCTAATTAACACCATTCCTCTGGATACAAATGGCCTTTGCTGGTAAAAATGCTATGAATATGTGCCAAAATACTCCAAATATACCAAACTCTTCCTTCAAATGAGATCTACTAGGACTACTGGCTCCAGCCCTTTAATGACCCCAGCTAAGACTCCGCAAGGGAGTCCTTCAAAATCTTAAGTTGAAGACACTCTGATCTCCCCCTCCTCAAGACCATTCCAATTAGCTGTTTGCTCTCCAATAAGCTTGTAAGTACAGTATTATTTGATGTCTTTTAATGTATTTACATGCATACAGTATGTCTTTGACTTTGATTGTATTTTTTGTGTACATTTTTACAAATATTTCCATAATGGGGAGGGGGGGTGACTGGAACAAATTAATAAAGTATAACATTGTTTCTATGGAATTCTTGATTTTGATATATGAACAATTTTCAGGAGCCAATTAATTTGTTAAATCAAGGACTGATTGTACCAGTACTGTACAACACAGACTACAGCTGAGTTTACACATTCTTTTTTCAGGCATATAATATGAAGTCTATACATATATATTATTAAATAACCTTGATTTTGTACTGACAATAATATTTCAAATTTCAACCATTTTGGTTCTGCAGCATCAGTAGTAAAGTTATGGTACTAAAGTAAAAAAATTTTGATGGCATTCAGTCACTCTGTTTTATGGTACCTACAAAGACATTTGTGGAAAAAAAACTTCACCTCTTATATTTCTACATGTGGAGAATAATTTGGTAAACCAAACAAACTTCAAGATATGAATGGGATAGGTCTCATTCAATAGCCTACAACCAGTATGAGAAGTTTGGTAGTGATGCATAGATTCTAAGAGGAAGCATGAAGGACATAATGGTTATATTTTTATATGTTAATTAATTACTGTTCTACTTATTTATGGGTATTTCTATACAAAGCCAATCAACATTCCTACCATTATACCTGAGAAATGGAAACAACCTGATAGTATGTGACACTGCTTCAAGTGCAGACAGTTTGGCAATGAAAACACCATTAAAGAAACAGTTTCAAAACAATATCTCAAAGGAAATACTCCCAACCAAAAACTGTTTTGGAAAAATGGAATAAAAACGCATTTTAGTAATTTTTCTTTTATCTGGGCATTGATTTTATCAATAACTATGAACTTACTATATAATACCTAATTATTATGGGTATACTGTTCTCTACTTTTATTATTTTAAGAGACCAAGGGCTACTGTAATGACAAAGGACAGATCAGCACTTCTTTGTAATAGGCCCCACACTAGAATAATAAAATTTCTTAATTTTAAATTTGTTAACAATTCATTTTAGGTTTTGAAGTGCCATAATAACTGAATGCCCTTGATGATTTGTTAAGGTAAGTCATGATATTTTCATTAGTTTTAATGAAAATATCATGACTTAATCTAACCAATTGTCAAGGGTGTACAGTTGACCTAACTGGGTATTCAACAATTTTCACATAGGTTTTGCTTAATTTTACGCAACTTTTACCAAAAAAGTTTTAGTTATAGCTACCACACACAACACACATATATATATATATAACTGCAAACAACACACTATAATTAATGTAAAGAACGACGCTTGTATAGAAGAACGTTCCGCACAAGATGAGGAGGAAGAACAAACAAATGAAAAATGAGGTAACCACCCAGGAATCGAACCCGGGATCTTCTGATTGCCGGTCAGATGTGCTAACCACTACACCATGGGCCTCGACAAATGAATTGTTAACAAATTTAAAATTAAGAAATTTTATTATTCTAGTGTGGGGCCTATTAGAAAGAAGTGCCAACAGATCTAGGCCAAGGCTAACTTTGCCAGTAGCAGCCTGGAAAATTTATCCAGCCAGACCAACCCAAAGTTGTGAAAAATAGTTTTACACCACACCTCTTCCAATTTTTCTATAATTTGTTGTATAGCATTGCCTATACCAAAACCCCCGAAATTTCAAGTTTCAGATTGATTGGACTTACAGTTCAAAAGTCATCACCCTTCCAACTTTGGGGGGTTCTCAGGGACCCCCAAATTACAAATTACCATATCTTAGCCCCTAATTGAGATATACGAATTATTCAAATTGCATTTGAAAGGTAATTTGTCAAATATTAAACGAGTATAGACATGGATAACAGCTTAGTTGAGGAGTAAAAAGTTGTGACAATTTGTATTACTAAAGGGGGGTTTTACCCCCCACCTCAATAGATTTTTTTTTTAATTTTCATATCAGATTAAGCCCAAATTCTATCTGTGTAAGTGGCATTTAAGAAATTGCTGTGTATTTAGGTGTAAACTATGTGTTTTGAGATTTGAATAGTGATAACTTCACTGAAAAAAAAATGATATTTTCATTTTCATAATGATTTGTCACCTGCATTTAATTAAATTGGTTAAGATTCGGTTTAGCACCAGGAACCCAATTTTTGCAGTGAAGATAGGTTTAACAGATGTAGAATTTGGTTTTCATAGACATCCCTATATGATATAACATCAGCTGAATGCAATTAACCAATCAGCTATTGCAAGACATATTTCACGCATGTGCTAAAATGATTCTCATGATGAAGATGGCAGTTGACCAGTTTGAAATCATTTGAAATTCAGTCATCATGCAGGATGGGTGTCAACAGTGTTCTCTACCTTACTATGCGGTTATTCAGCATTGTTTTAACAACAATGCTGAGGCTATCAGCATTTTCAAAAAACACAGTGTATTGTTGAGTGATCCAGTGTGTCCAAAGTGCTCTCATCAGCTTGCACATCATGCTGAACAGCATTTGGGTCATTCCACATCAAATGGACCAATTTTGGAAAAGTGCCTCACCTCACCATGTCAGATTTTGTTATAACTTTGCTCACAGATTCCTTTAAACCTTAAAGGAAGTTCTGCAAAGTGTTAGTTCCATATCTCTTGTGGTTCTGTCACTAGGGCTCCAAGAGCATGGGCTACTTTGTCCATCACATTGAGCGCTGAATTATTTGTGTCATTTTTAGCTAGTCAGCATTCCACGGTAACAAATCCTTATGCTCTGAAAACTTGCTCTGAGGGTCAAAATTTACTGTAGATTTCAAAACTCATATTATTAGAGCTCTAGGAAGTATAGATTTTCCATAAAATATCCCCAAAGTAGGTTTCAAATTACATTTTGATTCCTGGGAAGCCACTTTTAGAAAATTATAGCTCTGGATCTACTTGACTCTGTGAGCTTTTGTTAGAAAACAAGAAAGTACTGTCCATATGCTACAAAATGTTTCAATCCAGATCTTCCTACCTGTTCTAGTTACTGAGTTATAAGGCATAAAAAATGGCTGAAATTAATTTATGTGACAAAAACATCCAATCTTTAAAGCTAAAAATAATCATGTGGGATGGCTTGCACCATACTCTACAAAAACCACTGAAAAGAGCATGTCCTGAAATACTAGGGCCTAGTTTTTTATTTTTGTGTCTTGCTTTTTTGTAGGTCTAGTAGAGCTTTGAAATTTTGTTCCGTGTGACGTTTCTAGCGTTATAATTGTTATTTCATTGGCACAATGTTTTATTTTTCTTTTGTTATTATTACCGATTATATAGTGCAGGACTAGGTGCTATGTGCTAGGCTATACATAATATTTTTATTTATGTTCAACAACATGTAATACATGACTATTATTGTTTTCAGATCAAAACTGAAAATGGCTGAATCATCAGATACTAGTAGTGTTCATGTGGGAGAACCCATGGAAACAAAGAAAACTGGAAGTTTGTACTATTGGAAATAAAGAGGGAACAGAGTGTCACCTGAAAACATATTCCAGAAAATGTGGTTTGAAACTGTTCACAGAGCTGACAGTTCAGGAAAGACAACTACTTTTTCTTTGAACAGGAATAGTAGTAGTCCAATTTAAGGAAGATGCATGCATATGCTTGCACCATAAACAGCTTCTTTTGACCAGATATGAGAGTCTGCAGAAGCACTATTGCAACCCATTTGAATATCATAAATCAACATTACCCAAAAATCACTTCAGGCAATTGACATTGCAACAGCTCAACTGTTGAAGGAAGAGACTGGCAAAGACATCAAGCCTGGACAGAAACTTTGTCCTGATTGCAGGAAACAGAGGGCTGAAATACAAAGAATCAGTTCAACATCATCAAGTGAATCATTTGATCCACCAGAAGCACAAACGCAGAACTAGACACCAGCTGTTCAGCACTTGACATTTCCCCTGTAAAGCCACAAAAAGTGAGCAAGAGATTTACCAGGGTATGTCAAAAGAAGACAAGACAAGAAGCTATGGGCAGAAAATGGCAGCTCTTACAGGGATGATGTGGGTGAAATGGAAGCTAGCACAAGTCAGCAGAGGTGCAGAAATTGTGAAGATTATGAAAATCTGTTGGAAGAATTGAAAAGCCAAATGGAATTATCAGACAAAGAAAGGAAACTGCAGATTCTAACTCTGGAGCCTAACAGCTGGTCTATACAACAAACAGCAGAAGAATTTCAAGTTTCTCTTCGAATGGTTAAAACAGCCAGGAAGTTGAAAGCAGAGTCAGGTATTCTTGCAATACCAGGAAAAAAGAAAGGAAAAACACTGCCTGAGGAAGTAGTAGTAAAAGTTCAAAATTTTTATGATGATGAAGAATTCAGCTGGATGTGCCCAGGGAAGAAAGATTGGGTGTCTGTCAGGATTGATGGAAAAAAGCAAGCAAGCGCAAAAAAAAAAAAAAAAAAAAAAATGCTGCTCAGCAATTTGAAAGAAATGTACATTGCTTACAAAGATCGAAATGGCCCTGAAATTGGCTTCTCCAAGTTCTTTGAACTTCGACTAAAGTGGTGTGTGACAGTTGGTGTAGCAGGGGTACACAGTGTTTGTGTATGTACAATTCACCAAAATGTGAAACTGATATTCATGAGGATTACAAAATGCTGATGCAAAAATGTGTTTGCAATTTGGAGTCAAAAGACTGTATGCTACAACAGTGTGAACTGTGCCCTGGAGCACCAGCACTAGGAGATCACCTTTCAGCTATTTTTACAGAACAAGCAGAAATGGATCCACAAGAAATAATTGAATATAAACAATGGGTTCACACTGACAGGGACACCTTGATTATGAAACAGTTGTCAGTAGAGGATTTTATCACAGAAATGACTTCAAAAATTATCTTCCTTTGTGGTCATCATTATGTTTCAAATCACCAAAGTGCTCACCTGAAAGTCCCTAAAGGAGGAAATAAAACCTGAAGAAGCAATAATCTTAATGGATTTTGCTGAGAACTATTCTTTTGTGGTACAAGATGCAGTGCAAGGTTTTCACTGGGACAACAGCCAAGCAACACTGCATCCTTTTGTAATGTATCACAAAGTTTCAGATGAAATTAGAAGTGAATGTTTTTGTGTCATCAGTGACTGTCTGAAGCATGATACTGTTGCAGTACGTCTTTCTGAAGAAGTTGATTGGATTTCTGAAAGAAAATTTTGAAGTAATCAAGCACATTCATTACTTCAGTGATAGTGCTGCAGGCCAGTACAAAAACTACAAAAATTTCATGAACCCGTTTTGTTGGCACAGCAAAGATTTTGGTGGGATAACAGCAGAATGGAACTTTTTTGCTACCAGCCATGGAAAATCACCATGTGACGGTGTAGGGCAGGGCTTCTCAAACTTTTTTCACTCGTGACCCCTTTGGATCAGACAAATTTTTTCGCAACCCTTCACTCAATGTCATAAAAGCAATAGGTACTAACACTGTATATTTATGAAAAAAATAATATTTTCAAATGTTTCTGCGACCCCCAGTAATATTTACGCGACCCCTAGTTTGAGAAGCATGGGTGTAGGGCCCTGTAGGGGGCACTGTGAAAAGATTGGCAGCTCGTGCCAGCTTGCAAAGAGCAGTAACTAGTCAAATTCTCACACCTACCAATCTCTCTGAATTTTGACAAAAAGATGTGCATGGAATTACATTCTTTTTTTGTTTCAACTGATGAAATAGAAGCAGAGAGAGAAGCACAGGAAATAAGATTTAATCATGGGCATACAGTAGCTGGAACTCGAGAAAATCATCATTTTGTTGCCAATGTTAGAATATACAGTAACATTGATCAATGATAGTTGAAACTGCAACCAGGCCAATATGTGGCATGCATTTATGATGATTTGTGGTGGCTTGGAAACATTTGTGAAGTCTGTGAGGAAGAAAAAGATGCATTAATTACTAGGGTGCATTAAACGCCCCATGATTTTCAAAAGGTTGTTGGATTTTAATGTCTATTCCCTCAAATGTTACACTTGTTGGTAGAAGTATGTATGCAAAAAATAAATCAAATCGGAGGTGGTCCTGGGTGGCCACCGGCCACTTTTATATATTTAGTAGTGATGCACCGAATATTCGGCAAATATTCGGTATTACTTATAATACTAATATACAAATATTCAGTATTACTATACTTACATTGATTGAAAGTTGAAAATGTATAAAACACAACGCCAATGTCACTACTCCAACTTTGCTCGTTTCCGCAAATTTGGCCTCGCTTTGCGGTCACATTCAACCACTTGAAGAAGATTTTGGAAGTGGTCTTCTCCTCTTGCAGCTGAGACAAAATCAGTTGTGAGCTTTACTGCTCTCTCCGCAGGGTCATTCACAACATTTAACCCATCCACAATGGACTTGGCTGCCTTGAAGTGGTCATTGTTCTGCCAATTGTCAACATCCTCTGTTAGGAAGGTCATATCCAGGTGAAGAAGGTTCACTGTAAACCACGAGTCCTCATTCACAAGATCAGCCAGGGTTGTCGCTTCTGTAATTTTTGGAAATGACAGTTTGCCATATCCAGAACCGTAGCGGTGTTTTGGAGTGCTTGGCATTTCATCTGGTTGTATGGCCAGTAACACATCTGCAAGGGCACGACACTCCTTTTGAGGTACTGCATTGCTGAACAGTGCCAAAACAACCAGTTCTGGGGTTAAATACCACAAATGTCTATCAAAGGCTTTCACAGCGCTGACTGAAATGATTGAGTTGACAGCTTTATAGTTGAGCAGAGTCTTGTATAAGCACAAATCAAACCATGGGGCATTTGAAGCAGACTGACATATGAGCCACCAATCACAATAAATATAAACAACAAAAACAACAAACTCCTTCAGTTTTTCCTGTTGATGTTGTGTTGTTACAGTTCCTCGAGGTAGTACAGAAATTTGCTCTTCAAGTAGGCATATTTTGATGGAATAAAGAATCTTTGACATCCACCTTGCTTTATGCATGGCCCCAGGTCTGTGGAGTGTTCCTTGTTTTGTGACATCATCATCGAGGACTACCTGGCAGAGTTGTGCCATTTCCTTGTAGTCTTCCCTACAGTATGAAGCGCTTGTGCGGATTGTGCTTAAAACCTTGTTTTTGCAGGATAAAGCAGTTGTTGTGCATCGTCATTGTACATTGAAATGTCAATTTTGGTTAAACTTTCATCCTTTGCATGCGATATGCGTTCCCAATTCTTCTGGAATCTTTGGAACAAAGATGCTTCTGGAGACTTTGATGTCTCAATTTTGAGAGCGTCAAACACATGATCCAGGATTACCTCTCCAACATGATGGCGACATGCACACCACAGAAGAGCACGGTCCAGTTTTGATTGAATGGTAACACAGGCAGCTGTAACGTATCCAGTGTTTGATGCTGTTGTGTCAAAACATAAGTTGACAACTGACTGTTTGCACTTCCATGAATGTAGAAACGTGTAAGTGTGCTCGGCAATGATGTCACCTGATGACATATCACTTCCACGAGGATATCTAGCCACTCCCAGTAGCTTTACATCAGTGGCATTCCCAACCAACACTGGCAATCTTTCTTCCTTGCCATTCTTGTTTGTGAGCGTATGCATCTGCTTGCCATCCCAGTGAAGTGTTGCAGTTGTTGGGGCGATCCAATTTTCTCGAATATCTTTGGCGATAGCACTTGTTATTGATCATTGAGCCTTATCAGCAGTTGAATACGACTTGGCCACACGACGTGGATCACCTCCTGCCTCTTGAATTACAGCTTCGGTGAGCACAGCCTGTTGAACAGGAGTTATGTTTAGTCGAGTAGCAACAGACACGACTGAAGGCTTTTTCAGAATATCATGAGGAATAAAGGCAGACGTACCTGCATATGTTGATCTGTGGTGACTACACTTCCTTTGAAGCTCTGGAATCGCCTCTTCTTCAGTTTCTTCCAAGCTATCTGCAGAGGCACTATCATCAGAGCATACAGAACTTTTCATCTCTTGTACACTGGATGATTCATGACGTTCTCGTCTTGAAGCTTCCGCTAAGATGCGTTTTTCTTTTCTACGATCTTTATCAGCTTTCTTCTTGTCAACACTACCAAATGAGGCTACTCTGTCAGATTTCATTGACTCTAAAAATGCTCTATCTTCCTCATTCTTAATGTTTGTCATTGCATCTTTTGTCCATACACCAAAGGTCTTATCAAGACGTTCATTCATGGATTGCAACTTAGCCAAAGTGTTTGGAGATTCTCTGCAAGAAACAGGTATTTGACGCAATTTGTTATTGTCATTAAGGTCAAGTATTAGTTTGCAGCATTGATGGTCTGAAAGCATAGGAATATTTGCTTTAGTGTAGAATGTTTTCAGCTGGATAAGGACTATGCTGGCAGATTTCCATTTGAGTGGCTGTGTTTGTTTGCCTTCACATATTTCTTTCTGGATGTGCCACATCACGCATCGAAGAACTTGCCGGCAAGTTGGGAGGCAGACTCCTGTCAATGTACCATCTCCTTCTGTAAGAGCATTGCCAAGACCAAAAATGGCACTTGCTAATCTGGTCTTCTTAGCTTCCATTGTTACAGCTTCCATTGTTTCTGAAAGACAATAAAGGATATTATTAGACTATAAGTGAAGTTTCGTTTATGGTACATGTTTTATGTAAATCACCCCTTTAGGGTGCATCAAAAGCCCTTAGGTTCTTGGATTTTAATGTCTATTCTCTCAAATGTTATGTAAATCACCCCTTAGCAACTCTATATTAAAAGAAACAATGTAAGTAGTCAACTGGTTGGTAAATAAAAAAAATAGATATTTTTACATAGTGCGGCCCCCGAAAATTGCCGTGAAAATATAAAAGTGACCGGTGGCCACCCAGGACCACCTCCGATTTAATTAATTTTTGGCATACACACTTCTAGCAACAAGTGTAACATTTGAGAGAATAGACATTAAAATCCAAGAACCTAAGGGCGTTTGATGCACCCTATTAATTACATTTATGCACCCTCATGGGCCAGCATGACAGTTTCAGTGGCCATCTAGAAAAGACACTTGTTGGATTCCAGAGCAGCATATCTTGACAACTATTCCTGCTCCTACACCGAGTGCCATGGGAAGAGGGTACATGCTGCCAGGGAATACCTTGTCTACTATAGAAAATTTGTTTGAAAGCTTTGAAAAGGAGTTGCACAGTTCTGGATCCAGTTAGAAAGTCAAGGAAAGATGAGTTGGTGGGTGGGTGGGACCTGTGGCTGGACCTGCACGCTATCAGGCGTGGCCCCTTGGTGATAGGGTTGCCAATTTCTCAAAAAACTGAAAGACTCCTTTGTATTAATAAATTATCTTTATCTTTAATAGTTATCAATTAGAGAAATTGGCAGTGGCTTAGCCACCATGGACTAATGCAGGAGTGCAAATAAATTAACAAATCTAATGCTAGAAACATCACATGGAACAAAATTTCAAAGCTCTACTAGACCTACAAAGAAGCAAGACACAAAATAAAAAACTAGGCCCTAGTATTTCAGGACATGCTCTTTTCATTGGGTTTTGTTAGAGTATGGTGCGAGCTGTCCCACATGATCATTTTGAGCTTTAAAGATGGGACATTTTTGTCATATAAATTAATTTCAGCCATTTTTGATGCCTTATATCTCAGCAACTAGAACAGGTAGGAAGATCCGGATTTAAACATTTTGTAGCATATGGGCAGTACTTTCTTGTTTTCTAGCAAAAGCTCACAGAGTCAAGTAGATCCAGAGCTATAATTTTCTAAAAGTGGCTTCCCAGGAATCAAAATGTAATTTGAAGCCTACTTTGGGGATATTTTATGGAAAATCTATACTTCCTAGAGCTCTAGTAATGTGTTTTGAAATCTACAGTAAATTTTGACCCTCGGAGCAAATTTTCAGAGCATAAGGATTTGTTACTGTGGAATGTTGACTAGCTAAAAATGGCACAAATAATACGTGAAAGGGAACTGTAGATATCGGGATGGGCAATGCATATATGCACATCCCACATTATGCAAAATGCATTACACAAGTGGATACTGCAAATTTGATGAGAAATGCATGTTCCACCATCTTACGATCTGCAATACTTATGGAAGATATGGGAGTTGCAAATACGAAAAAAATGCTGATACCACCACCCTGAAAGGAACACAACGACAGAACAGAAAAAGCAAACATCAAAGAAGTGTGACAATTTTTTAGATGCAGCCAACACATTTCAGCTGCTAAATACTATCCAGCAATTAAAAAACCAGCTGACAAATATAAATATAGGAATCTGAGAGCCAGACAGAAGGTATGAACAAAGGCACTTCATGTGCTATCGGGACAACAGGTACTGACAAAGATAAAAAGAGGTAAATTCTTGACGGATCACAAGGCAACGAAACTGGCACCCTCATTGGAAAACAAATTGGAACCACCTGTATGCGAAAAAGAAAGAAAAAAAAAATAAAAATAATCGTAGCCAACATACAGGGCCTTAAATCAAACCATCCTACAAACAAAGTTGTATACCTGAAAGGACTCATGCAAGAAGCCGGAGCAGACTTTGCATGCCTCATGGAAACTCATCTAAAGGACTACCAGGTGAACTATGAAAATTGTGAGTCCTGTATTGACAAAAAAGGAATACAAATTAACAACTATAACATCCTCCGAGCCAACAGAACAGTTAGACGTAAAGGAGGATGTGCTATTTACACACGCAAAAGGCACATAGCAGAAATGGCTATAAGTATCTCAAATAACTACGTAGAATGTGTAGCAACAAAAATTGAAAAATTAAATATGGTATTAATTGTAATGTACAGACCCCCAAACATGCCAACCTCAAAACAAGAAAAAACAACTGCCTAGATTTAGTATTCACAAACAACAGTAATCTAATTGATAATGTAGAAATATCCCCAACTATGATATCGGACCACATCATCATTGAAATAACAACTAATATAAAGGCAACAGGAAAGGAAAGAACACGCACAACAGAAAGAAGCAAATTCAAAATTTTTAATTTTCACTCCAAAGCTATAAACTGGGAAGATGTGACAGCCAGCATGGAAGTGATAGATTGGAAAACCATTTTTGAGGCCAAGACAACGGAGGAGATACTAATGACGTCAGAGGAGAAGACATTAGAAATTGTGGAAAAACATGTCCCAAAAATACAACAAAGAGGAAAGAGAAGCAGGTTCGAAAGACAAAAGAAGGCATTGTTTCAAAAAAGAAAAAGTGTGACAGCAAA
This sequence comes from Bathynomus jamesi, assembly GCA_023014485.1. Lineage (NCBI taxonomy): Eukaryota > Metazoa > Arthropoda > Malacostraca > Isopoda > Cirolanidae > Bathynomus > Bathynomus jamesi. The sequence continues at coordinate 169,461 of JAJOZX010000366.1, read as the reverse complement.
ATTAAGTAATTATAAAGATAACAACATCAGGAAAATATTAAATGATAAACTGCAAAGTATCGATGTCATCATACAGGAACTAATCGAGAAGCATACAGAAAAAGACGATGACACTACAGAAGCGATAAAGGCTAACTCAAAGTACTTCTATAATTTCACAAAAAGAAAGTCGAAAAGCCATGCGACTATCAGACCTTTAAAAAATGAGAACAGTGCTCTATCTGATGATCTAACAGAAGTATCTGAAATATTAAGAGCTCAGTACGAATCATCTTTCAGTATCCCAAAAACTGACAAATTGATATGTGATAGAAACACGTTCTTTGAAGAAGAACCACAAGGGGAAAGTATAATGGATTTCAACTTTACAATGGATGATATTACACAAGCCATAGGGAAACTATAAACATACTCAGCAGCAGGACCGGATAAATGGAATGCCACACTGATCAAAAACTGAAAATGCAATCGCTGAGCCCCTATACTGGATATGGAGACAGTCACTAGACACGGGAGAAATACCGGGCATCCTGAAGAGCACGAACATAGTCCCAATATATGAGATCGACCCAAGGCCAAAAACTATAGGCCAGTATCGCTTACATCTCATCTTACTAAAATATTTGAAAGAATAGTTAGACAAAAAATCTATAACTTTTTGGAAACTCAGAAAAAATTCAATGATAACCAACATGGGTTTCGGTCAGGCAGATCATGCCTATCACAACTAATGGAACACTACAACAATATTATTGATTCACTGGAAAGTAATGAAAACTATGATTTACTATACACAGACTGCTAAAGCATTCAACAAGTGTGACCACGGAATCATAATACAGTGTGTACATAAAGTCAGGATCTATTTTTGTGAAGCACTTGGAAATTATATGGAATTCAATCATAAAATGATAAAGTGGTAACATTTATTAAATAATTAAGAGTAGGATTCGACGTGACGCCCATCAGTATCCCTGCACAGCTCAAATCATTCCGCAGCACTTCTAAACACATTCTGGAGCATTTGCGGGGTTATGTTATCTGCAGCAGTTCATATACGTGTACGTAAGTTTTCAAGACTCGTAATCTTCGTCTGATAGATGTGCGATTTGATAAAGCCCCATGCAAAGAAATCTAAAGGGGTTAAATCTGGTGATCTCGCTGGCCAAGGTCTGTTGCTTCAGCGTCCGATCCAGCGATTTGGAAAACATCCATTTAGATAATCCTGAACAATTTTGGCATAGTGACAAGGAGCACCATCATGTTGATAGATGATGGTACTAACAATCCTATCCCCAATCATCTGAGGTTCAAGGAATTGCTACAACATGTCCAGATAAATAAGCCCTGTAACTGTAGCTTCAGCAAAGAAAAAAGGACCATAAACCTTAGATTTTGTTAAACCCATCCAGACATTAACTTTAGGCGAGTCTCTTTCCCAATTTTGGACGAAATCATTCGGTCTTTCATCTGCCCAAATTCGACAGTTATGGCGATTTACTTTTCCACACATATGGAAAGTGGCTTCATCACTAAAGAGAATGTTGTCCATTAAATTATCACTCCAGATTTGTTCTACGAGATCAGCACACACAGCACTTCATTGAGGGAAATCTTCCTCATGTAAAACCTGCAAATGATAGCTTTTCTTCTGCAAATTAACTTTCAGAATTTTGTGCACAGATGACATTGGGAGGCTGAGTCTGTGTGATGCAGCACGAACGGACGTATGTGGCTCCTCAGTGATAATTCCGCGTACTGCATTCACGGTAAGATCTGACATACACGGTCATCCTGATCTTGCTTCATCATTTACAGATCCTGTTTGTTTAAATTTGTTCACCAATTTTCGTATTGTCTTGTCTATTGGCCCCGGCTTATGAAATCTCCTTCTAAACTTCTCTCTGATGTCATTGTATTTCTTTCCCTCGATTCGCCAAATTACTATTGCCACACGCTCTTCTGTATTCATTCTAAGGGTTTCTGAAAAGAAAAATAGAAAAATAATTATTTCACAAAAATAGATCCTGACTTTATGTACACCCTGTACATAAACTGAAATATATGGGAATAACAGAAAAAGTAGGGAAATGGATATATAATTTCCTTAGTGAGCAGTGGCAAGTCATTACAGTACAAGGAGTATCTTCATCAGAATCAGGGGTCCTCAGCTCAGTACCACGAGGAACAGTATTAGCTCCACTACTCTTCATAATCATGCTAACTGACATAGATGAGGACGTTACCAGAGACAGCATAGTAACATCCTTTGCAGATGACACAAAGATCAGTAGAAAAACAAGAAACCCAGAAGACATAAGATTCCTACAAACTGACATAAACAGAATCTACAAGTGGATGGAAGACAATATGAAGTTTAACACCGAGAAATTTCAGCTATTACTGTACGGATAAGGAGAAGACCTAAAATCCATGGAATATTATACCCAAAATGGACAGGAAATTCAGAGAAATTCCAGAGCAAAAGATTTAGGGGCTGTAATGACAGATGATGCCAAATTTGAAACAAAATAAGATAGCAGTAAACAGGGCAAAGAGAATAATGGGACAGATATTGAGAACCTTTTAAACGAAGGGATAGGAATGTCATGATTCCTCTACTGAAAACCCTGATAATACCCAAATTGGAATACTGCTCAGTCCTAACATCCCCATATAAAAAAGAAGACATTAGACAGCTGGAAGGGATCCAGAGAAGCTTCACAGCCAAGATCAATGGGTGCAAAGAAATAAATTACTGGGAAAGGTTATGTGAACTAGACCTATATTCACTAGAAAGGAGGAGAGAGAGATACACCATTATTTACACTTCGAAAATAATGGAGAAACTAGTCCCTAATCTTACTCTAAACCCTATAACTCCCCAAACAACGGTGGAAAGTAGAAATGGTAGACTGTGTCATATTCCCAAATTGAAGGCAAGACAGGGAACATCCTTAACCCTGAAAGAAAATAGTTTTGTAGTGAGAGGACCAAAACTGTTTAATCAGTTGCCCAAAGACCTAGGAAACACGAAGGGAGTTGCAGTGGAAATCTTCAAAAGAAGACTAGACACGTGGCTCAGAACAATTGCTGATGAGCCAGGCGTACCTGGCTGTGTGAGGTGGAGAGCGCAAGAATCAAACTCACTACTTCACCAGGCCAACTCGAGAAGAGGGGCGACAAGCTTGACCTTCGCGAAATGAGAGAGCATCGCGCAAAACCTTTGTAAGGTTGTATTAGAAAACTAATATTTATTCAATAATTCATGGCTCAGATTCTGCAGATGTTGATGGCATTGGATCTTTTCTCTGTTTTCTTTTAAGTACTTGTCCAGTGATGTTTGTACTGTAGCTTTTTTCTTCTCATCATAAATCACTTTATAGCATGCAATAGCTTCATGCACTGCTCTCTAGAGACACCTTTGTGAACCTTTTGGTGTTTGGGTCCCAAGCCTCTAAACCAGCCAGTCCTTTCTCGATCATACCAAAGCATTCTGCCATCTGCTTAATCACAAATCTTTTTGGTGGCTCAGCCTCCTGTTCTTCTTCTGAAACTTTGTCTTCCTTTCTATGGGCTTCAAGCTCCATTAAATCTTCATTGCTCAATTCCTTTGCATGACATTGTAACAATTCATTGAAATCATTTTCCTCCAGATTTAATTCTAATTCCATGCCCATTTCCATGAGGTTAATAATTGCATCTTGCTCTTCAAATCCCCTGAAGTCCTGAACAAACTGGGGAGTGAGCTTTTTTCAAACAGCATTCATGTCAGATGTTGTAATTTCATGCCAGGCAGCATCAGTTCTTAACAGCTTTGTAAATATCATTCTTTCCAGAACTATATCAGTGGTATTCCATTCTCTCCTTCAGTAGCCTTCACTGCCTGTCTGAATGTTGTTCTTAGGTAGGTAATATTTATTAAAAGTCTGTATGATGCCTTGATCCATAGGTTGTATGAGAGAAGTTGTGTTTGGAGGCAAGTACATCACCTTGATGTTTTCGTAATAGTCACACAGAGTTGCTGGGTGACCTGAGGCATTGTCAACCAACAGTTCATGATCTTAAATGGTAGGTTATTTTCCTTGCAATATTTTTCAACCATGCACAAAATGGTGGAAAAACCAGTGTTGGAAAATTACTTTAGTCACTCATGCCTTTGGATTGGAATTACATACAACAGGGAGCAAAGCCTTTGCAATGTTTTTGAGGGCCCTAGGGTTTTCACTATGGTAAATTACCGGGTTTTATTTTGCAGTCCCCAGCAGCATTTCCACCAAGTAGGAGCATCAGTCTGTCCTTTGATACCTTGAATCCTGGCATAGTTTTTTTTCTTTTGCTATGTAAGAACAACGTAGCATTTTTTTCCAGTATAATCCAGTTTCATCAACATTAAAAATCTGTTATGGTAGGTAATCCTTTTTGATGATTTCTGCCAAAGCCTTAGGGAACTCTGTGGCTGCTACTGTGTCTGCACTGGCAGCCTCACCAGTCACTTTGATGTTATGCAGTTTAGCATGAGCTTTAAATCTATTAAACCATCCATGACTTGCATTGAATATAGCACCAGTAACACTCTCACCATGTTTATCTTTTATGTCTTTAAAAAGCCTCAAGGCTTTCTCTTGTATGAGCATAAGGCTTATTGGCATTTGCCATTGATGTTGGTCTTCAATCTAAACACTCAATAATTTTTCCATTTCTTCTATTAATATGCCTCTTTTCATTTAATAATTTCTACTTTAGTTTCCATAGTTATAGTGTGCCTCTTCTTACTAGCACACTGAACATTTTCACCACTCTTATGTTTCTGAGACATGATCTATAGAAGCTAAGGCTAACAGAGACCCTAAGATCCACTCTAAGGTTAGCCCGAGAGAAAGGAAAGAGTAGGGGGTTAAAAGAGGAGAATAAAGGGTTAAGCAAGTAGCAAAACCTATCATTCGTGGGTTAACATTCATTCAGAAAAAGAGAAAAAGACTCACCATCATCATCTGCCAGCCACTACTGACAAGTCGGAAAAATAGTCAAAGAGAATAGGAAAGGGGTGAAAGATGAAAAGAAGTAAAATTAGAACGCTTACAAACCATGCAAACATAGTCTTAACTCAAATACTGTCATACCATGCAAACTACAGACACAGACATAGAGAGAGGATAAAAAAGTAGAAAGAATATAACAAAGTGGGTTAGTTCACGCTATGAGCTACATCTATGTTTGTGTTAGTCTAATTTTTTTTTTTTTAAATAATTTTATTGTTGGCATCACACGCTGGCATTAATCATCAACAGACTCATCCTTGACCACCACCCCCAGAGCTCCTGTTGCTAATTGTTTTATTATTTTAAACAATGTTAATATTTTTAAAATGCCTATCTAAACAGTTTTTAAGCATATTAACACTGGTAAAGTTCATGGCGGGCGCAGGAAGATTATTTCATTTATCAATTACTTTAACCATAAAAAGGTTTTTAGTGATGTTAGTTATGAAATGTTTGCCACGCAACTTAAATCCGTTATTACGAGTATTGCTATTATTGAAAGTGAACAGTTTGTCAAAATTTATGTTATTGATTTTATTAATGAGTGAAAACTTCAATAAGCTCCCCCTTAATTTCCTAGTTTCAAGTGAATGCAAGTCTAACTCTTTAATCCTATCTTCATAAGACTTGTTGCGCAATGACGGAATTAGTATTGTGGCATGACGCTGAACCCTTTCAAACCTATCAATATCCTCACGCTGTTGAGGTTTCTCTTTTTTTTTTGGTTTGTGTTTGGCAAGCCCTTGTCGCATCAAATCCAGTTTGGTTAGCATGCATTTTCTCATGGCACTTTTCTTCTCCCCCCACCCCCTTTTGTTTTTTTGTTTTTGTTTTGTTGGTCAGATGATTAGATAAGCAACTTTAAAAAGGGCAAAATACCTGTTCCCATTTATCCTTATCAGGGGTGACTGTCAAGGCATGTGGAAATGGGCGGGACAGGTGGGTCGTAATTGGACATTGCATGACGCATTTTTTTTTATATAAGAATAATATAAAATAAAAATTAAATGTAAGGAGGGATTAATGTAAGTACTTATTATTTGTTTTTTATTTCATTTTAGGTTATATGCAGCAGAATTTTAGTTTGAAGAGATTTGAAGCAGCAGAATGCCGAATGGAGGTGGAGAGTTGGTTAGGCTGGATTAAGGTCCTGGCTAGCAGGATCCCTGGGCCTTAAAGGACCATTATGGGGGAAGCCATTCCCCAATGTTTGTAAGACTAGCTAGGATGAATATTTAAAATTTATATAACTTAACCAGTCTGACCTAATCTAATATAACTTAGTTTTGCCCTTGTTATTGTATAAATTTCATTTTATGCTTGTCATCATTATTTATCTAATGTTACTTTGGAAAATAAAATTTACAAATTAACTTCCTATTAATTTGTAATTTAATTTAAAACTAAAATAATTAATCCCTTCAATTAATCAAAATTCTAAAATGTAATACGTTATGTGATTAGTAAGGTATATAAAATTAACTTAAAATGTATAAGATTGAAACTTAAATAAATGACATGAAAATTTTGGATGGTGAAAGGTATTGTGTGTGTATGAGAATTGTAATAAGTGAGCATGGAAGGAGGGTGTATGATAATGTATATACTGTAAAATTATTGGAGTAAAATAAACCAGGTTTTAGTAAACCCTATTGTTTTGTTTATACCGTGTATCATCTCTGATACTGGGGCCCTGGGAGAAGTTCACAGTTGTCAGTACGTAGTAGATCCGAACTGGCATGACTTCTATTTAACATCATGATCAAGGGGGGGAATTAACAAGTTCAGGCCCCTATGGAAAATAAAGGTATATTAAATTTAGAAGAGGGAAGCACAACTTACCTTGTAGGCGAATAAGCGTAGAGGAGAGGAAGAACTTAGGTAAGAAAATTACTAGCCAAAAGATAGGAAAGGGTTAATTTGTTCTATTTGGTTTAAGCATCATAAATCTGAGACCCACTGCAACCTACTTTAAAGTAGTCTGTGGGCCTGTCCCTGTGACAATGCAAATACAAGCACCAAAACTGAATGGCATATTCTAAATGAGGCCTGACTAGGTACTTGTGAAGGGGCAGTATAATATTCTTTGATTTAAATTTGAAATTACACACTATGAAGCCTAACATCCTATTAGCTTTTGCCCAAGACTCCAGGCACTGGTTCCTAACTTTTAAATCCATAGATACATGTTACATGTATGCCTAAATCTACTTCCTCATCAATGCTTGCTAACTGTCTATTGTCTATCGTGTACGTGCAATTATTGTTACGAGAACCTATATGCAAAACTTTACATTTGTCTATGTTAAATTGCATCTGCCACTTACCCATCCACTCCATAATCCTATTTACCACCTATTTTAGTACCATCTGTGAATTTTGACACGTTACTAGTCAATCCTACATCTATGTCATTAATGTAGATTACGAATAGCAATGGGCCTAACACTGAATCCTGTGGGACACCACTACCTACATCCAACCACCCTGATTCACTACCATTAACAACAACCCCCTGTTTTCTAGCACGAAGCCATTCCTCTAACCAATTAGCTACCTGACCATGTATACCATGCACTTTAACCTTCGCAATTAATCTATGCGGAACTGTAGTGAGTGCTTTTTTAAAGTCTAAATAAATAATGTCAGCCGGTCTATGCCTATCGTATTCACGCACTATTTCGTTATAAAACTCTAACAATTAGTTAAACAAGATCTATGCCATCGAAACCCATGCTGACTACTATTAATCAAATTGTGACTTTCTAAGTGATCAATGATACAGTCCCTAACTATGGATTCCAAAAGTTTACCAACAATTGACATTAAGCTAATAGGCCTATAATTGTTAGCTACTGTGCCTTGTTTGTTTGTTTATGAAGAGCAGTACAGTAGAGACAACTTGCTCCCACAAGATAACAAATCAAAATGGCAAAAGTAACATCATCAGCTGTCATGTGCACCGATAAGTGACTCCATCTATTGAGCAGCAGTTGAACTAAGGATCGTGCTTGCATATCCATGTAACTCAAACCCATGTAAGTTGGGGCCATATATATATATATATTTCAACTGCAAAGAACACGCAGTATAATTAACGTAAAGAACGACGCTTGGATAGGAGAACATTCCACGCAAGATGAGGAGGGAGAACGAACAAATGAAAAAATGAGGTAACCACCCGGGAATCGAACCTGGGATCTTCCGATTGCTGGTCAGATATGATAACCACTACACCATGGTCCTCACTCAATCAGAAGTTGTAATTCTCCTACATACGCGCAGAAACCAATGCCCCGAGGGGGGGCACCTCCCATTCTCCTATACAGGCGGCGTTCTTTACATTAATTATACTACGTGTTCTTTGCAGTTGAAATGTATATATAGTTGCGGCATGCGGGAGGTGCCCCCCTCAGGGCATTGGTTTCTGCGCGTATGTAGAAGAATTACATTTGATTGGGTGAGGCCCATGGTGTAATGGTTATCACATCTGACCGGCAATCGGAAGATCCCGGGTTCGATTCCCGGGTGGTTCTCATTTTTTCATTTGTTTCGTTCTTTCTCTCTCATCTTGCGCGGAATATTCTCCTATACAAGCGTCGTTCTTCACATTAATTATACTGCGTGTTTGCAGTTAAAATGTATATAATGTACGGCATGCAGGAGGTGCCCCTTTGGGGCATTGGTTTCTGCGCGTATGTAGAAGAATTACGACATCTGATTGGGTGAGGCCCGTGTGTAATGGTTATCACATCTGACCGGCAATCGGAAGATCCCGGGTGGTTACCTCATTTTTTAATTTGTTTTGTTCTCTCTCTCATCTTGCGTGGAATATTCTCCTATACAAGCATCGTTCTTTACGTTAATTATACTGCATGATTGGTTAAAAAAAATATATATATACAGTCATACCCCGCTTTACGTCGGTTCACTTTACGTCAAATTTGACTTTACATCAGTTTTCAAGAGCAAGATTTTGTTCACACTACGTCGTTTTACTCGACTTTACGTCGGGGTCCTTGGAACCAATTACCGACGTTAGGCGTTTATTTATAGGCGTTCACTGTGTTTTACATTTGGTGTTTACATGGTCTTTCGGTACAGGTATACTCAGAGCCGGATTTAGACGTGTGGAGGCCCTGGGCAGCCTCCATGTGGAGGCCCCCCTAACTTAGGGGAAGACATAATTGAAGTCATCCATAAGATTCATAATATAATTAACATACATACACTTTCAAAACATCGTGCACTCTTGTGTCTGTCCATTCCACTCATTTCTGCAAAAAATGAAAGCCTCGGGTTACTCGGGTATTCCATTATAGTGAGAGTAGGCCTAAAAGAGTAATAAAAACAAAATAATAATCAGTACACAACAAATAGTAATTGGTAAAAGTTTATGTACTACAGTGGTATTGGATGCGTGTGTTTTTTTGTTGATCATCTATCGGGTTTTTCTAGTTTCGGGTTTTTTCTATTTTGATAATGGCTTGTCAATATGTGGAGGCCCCCAAGATGTGGAGGCCCATGGGCAGCTGCCCACTTTGCCCACTCCTAAATCCGGCCCTGGGTATACTAAGGCGATTTTCCCTTGTTGCTCTTTATACTTTTTTTTTATGTACAATAGGCTATTTTTACTTTTCATTTTCATATTTATTATCTATAGTATTGAAAACATAACCATAAAGTGTTTATTTATAGTTGTATCTAATCGCTACCGTCGTCGGAGTGTTTTACAGTGTTTACAATCAGTTTTTGGTAGACTTAGGCACCTCTGTTTGCTTTACGTCATTTTTCGACTTACGTCGGGGTCCTTGGAACCAATTACCGACGTTAGGCGGGGTATGACTGTGTATATATATATATATATATACATATATATATATATATGTTATACAGAAGCCACTTGATTCCCCATAATACCCCATGTTTTATCTTCAATATTAAAAACAGCCCTTGATAAACCTCGAGTGTCCTCATCGACTCGTGCGATGCTCCCCCTCCCTTTTTTTTCTTTGTTCTTAAATGCTTGAACAGCGCATCAACAGGACGCAAACTCCTAAGTTGCACTCTCCCCCACAAATTAGTCTCCGTTGATTGGGCTTACCTCGGCATTCCTTGGATTCTGACATTAGAAGATATCTTGCGCTTCGTCGGGAATGAGTGATAGGCTGGGTGGCGACCTGGTAATTCTCCGAGTAGGCCTTTGAGAGGGTTTGCTCGTTAAAGACTAAAATTGAGTTATTGTGTGAGATTTGAGTTTGAGACAGAGTTACGAGAGAATTTTGAGTTTATGAGAGAATATTGAGAACCGTTAACCTAAACTACTGCAAGGGATGTAGTGGATGGGCAATGACAGATCTTAAATTATTTAATTAATGTTAAGACTAGTGAAAAAACCTGAACTTGACCGTATTATATTTTGAATTTGATATTGAACTTGTAGCCAAATGTGACTTCAATTTATTGTTTAAAAGCTATTCAAACAAACTATTTCATTATAAAATACACACTGATATCGGGGGTACAGAAGTAAGCGGAGGATAAAGAATTCACACAGAGGGTCACTAACTTAAAAGAAAGATTTATTATAACTTCAATTTACTCATCGAGCTTCGGCAGTGACCTTCGAGAAAAAAACAACTTGTAATAAGGGTCCATCTCCCTGAAAATGGACATTAATTTTTATTACAAACTGGTGTCAGAAGTGGGAACAGATTTTTTATTACAAATTGGTGTCAGAAGTGGGATCGGATTTTTTATTACAAACTCGTGTCAGGTGAGGGGTCTTCCCTTTCTGATACCCCCCACCTAAAAAACTAAGTGAAAAAAGTGCTCCAAGTGTGTATATGAGGGCTACCAGCTCGCAACAGATGGCAACGAACGACAACGTGAGGGTCACACGATCGAGAACCACTGCGTGGGCTGCTGCTGCTCAGGCCAAGTCGACATTGCAACTTGCTACTGGACACCAAGCCGCAGGATGAGTAAACTTTCCCCCCAATGCGGAAAGAGAGGTAAGTGACCCATCTTGTGTTGCGAGAGGTTTCAGAGGACGACTGGGGAGCCTCCCTATAATGGGCAGTTCCCCTAAGTTAGCCCCATCAAACCTTCATTTCTTTCCCCAAAATTTTGATATAAATAGAATACCTTCCTTCCAATTGGTTACCCAAACCCTTTTGTAACAAATTTTAGAGATTCAAATTTGGTCGAGTTTTGGCCGATTTCATTCAAGAACATGCCTCTTGGCCAAGAAGAAATCAGTCCCAACCATGTATCAGCAACCACTCCCTAACCACTTCCCTCATCCCTATGTTTCCCCTTTCTATCCAATGTATCCTCACTTGTATTCCCCAAATGTAGGCCTCCCCGACCCACACGTTAATACTGTCCTGTATAACACTAGTAATGCACCCAAATTCCATACAAATAATGCCAGGTATAAGCATGCTCGATGTCTTCTATGTGAGGAGAGGGGACAAAAAGCTAGGCAGTGCCCCCTGATTGAAGAAGTGAAGACATTGAAGGAGTGAAAGGGATGAGAGCTAACAACAACAGGTATGAGGGGTAACGCCAGATACGACAACAGGTATGAGGGGTAACGCCAGATACGACAACAGGTATGAGGGGTAACGCCAGATACGACAACAGGTATGAGGGGTAACGCCAGATACGACAACAGGTATGAGGGGTAACGCCAGATACGACAACAGGTATGAGGGGTAACGCCAGATACGACAACAGGTATGAGGGGTAACGCCAGATACGACAACAGGTATGAGGGGTAACGCCAGATACGACAACAGGTATGAGGGGTAACGCCAGATACGACAACAGGTATGAGGGGTAACGCCAGATACGACAACAGGTATGAGGGGTAACGCCAGATACGACAACAGGTATGAGGGGTAACGCCAGATACGACAACAGGTATGAGGGGTAACGCCAGATACGACAACAGGTATGAGGGTAACGCCAGATACGACAACAGGTATGAGGGGTAACGCCAGATACGACAACAGGTATGAGGGGTAACGCCAGATACGACAACAGGTATGAGGGGTAACGCCAGATACGACAACAGGTATGAGGGGTAACGCCAGATACGACAACAGGTATGAGGGGTAACGCCAGATACGACAACAGGTATGAGGGGTAACGCCAGATACGACAACAGGTATGAGGGGTAACGCCAGATACGACAACAGGTATGAGGGGTAACGCCAGATACGACAACAGGTATGAGGGGTAACGCCAGATACGACAACAGGTATGAGGGGTAACGCCAGATACGACAACAGGTATGAGGGGTAACGCCAGATACGACAACAGGTATGAGGGGTAACGCCAGATACGACAACAGGTATGAGGGGTAACGCCAGATACGACAACAGGTATGAGGGGTAACGCCAGATACGACAACAGGTATGAGGGTAACGCCAGATACGACAACAGGTATGAGGGGTAACGCCAGATACGACAACAGGTATGAGGGGTAACGCCAGATACGACAACAGGTATGAGGGGTAACGCCGGATACGACAACAGGTATGAGGGGTAACGCCAGATACGACAACAGGTATGAGGGGTAACGCCAGATACGACAACAGGTATGAGGGGTAACGCCAGATACGACAACAGGTATGAGGGGTAACGCCAGATACGACAACAGGTATGAGGGGTAACGCCAGATACGACAACAGGTATGAGGGGTAACGCCAGATACGACAACAGGTATGAGGGGTAACGCCAGATACGACAACAGGTATGAGGGGTAACGCCAGATACGACAACAGGTATGAGGGGTAACGCCAGATACGACAACAGGTATGAGGGGTAACGCCAGATACGACAACAGGTATGAGGGGTAACGCCAGATACGACAACAGGTATGAGGGGTAACGCCAGATACGACAACAGGTATGAGGGGTAACGCCAGATACGACAACAGGTATGAGGGGTAACGCCAGATACGACAACAGGTACGAGAATCGGTACCACTCTCCATCGGTCCTATTCAAAGGAGTGACATAACAAAGGAGTGACATAACAAAGGAGTGACATAACAAAGGAGTGACATAACAAAGGAGTGACAAATCGGAGATAAAATTCAAAGGAGTGACACGAAAATACCAACAAAGAAGAAGAAATAACAAATCCAGAGGGAAGAGAGGCTTGCAACTGTTAGGTTAGGTTAGGTTAGGGTTTCTAGTTTTTGAAATGAAATCTTAATTTTAACAATTCTGTCACTCCTTCGTTACGGTATTTATGTCACTCCTTTGAAATGTCACTCCTTCGATACAGACCCCTCTCCATCGCCCTATGAACAACGAAGGGACTATTCCCCTTACGACAGGAGAAATGGAGGTTACCCCTCCCCTGACAAGAATGGAGGCAGGTATCCCAACAGAAGAACGGACCAAAGTCCGTCACCATATTGGAGATACGATAAGGAGAGAGAACCTAACCGCGGAAGATGCCCAGAAAAAGAATGGGAAAAAGGGCGAGATAATTCTCTGTGACCCCGAAGAAATGACCCCTCAACCGAAAGGGACCTTTCCCCCATCGAGTGTCACTTAAGGAGAAGGAAGAGGTAAAACACAAGACAAAAGAACTGGAATTGAAGCCGATATTGGTAAAGAAAAAAGAAGGCAAAGGCAGGGGTTGGGACAGAAGAGAGAAAGGTGAGAAAGTGAAAGTGAATGAATGGAATGAAAGAAAAAATTTCACAAATAAGGAAGCGAAAGAGATGAATGAAATGTATGAAAGGAATGAAAGATGCAGCTTCAATAATGATACGAAAGAGAAGTGTTTAAATGCCCATGAAATGAGTGACATTGAAAGTACATGTACAGTGCGAGAGGACAGAGCGTGTCTACAGAAGAATCTGACCTTGAGAGCGGAGTCTGCCTCATGCAGACCTAATAACGAGCGTGAGGAAAGAACAGCAAGTGACCTTGACTTTGAGGTAAAGCCTCAGTCGAAGGACACAGATGCAGTGAGAATGATGGTGGAATGTATGAGAAAAATGTATGCAATGTACTGATTAAACGAGAGAGAAATAGAAAGAATGCATGGATTAAAATCTGAGAGCTCGATGGATGATAGTGTGATAGATGAGGACACGATAGACTGAAGGGAAATTAATCCCCCAATGGAGACAAAATGGGTAAATGGAGTAGATGATGTGCATTCATGTGACGTAAGTATGAGACATAACATGACGAAGAATGACTCGTGTTTGTATTGTGGGAATGGAAGTAGTTTGAATCTGGCAAACAAAAATATAAATTGCAAAAATGAATTAAAAACGAGTGAGGAAAATACTGTGATAATGGACGTGGATGGATTGGCTATACGGGAAATAACTATGTTCAGCAGAAAAGACATAACTGAAGAAGCTCCCTCGAATGAATGCCCCTGGGAATCAACCAGGGTAAAAATAAATGAAAGTTGCGTGAGGTAGAATGCAGAGCAAAAAATAATTAAGGTAAACGGTCCCATGGCATCCCTTGAACTTTTGAACTCTGGGGCCAATGTCTGTCTAGCAAGGGAAGGGTCAATCGACACTGTTGGATTTCGACCCCAGGTCAAAATGACTGGCCGTAAGGCAGTAAATGACAAAGTCCTAACCACCATGGGACAAATAAAAACAAAATTAGGTATTGAGCGCGAGAAATATGATCTTACTGCGTTGCTCATTAAAGAATTGCCTGAGGGATTAAACTTTATTTTAGGGGTGGATTTCATCCGAGCAAATTTCATACATATTACAGGTAAAGGCACGGGGTTTGTGGCTTACATAAATGAGACACAAATCTCCTTGAGTACGAAATTGATGAGAGCCCCAAACCAAGAAGACCAAAACACGGAGAGAAAATAAGTAAATAACCTCCCTCTCCCATTAATATGAGGGTCCACTTCCATTGCCCCTTTAGCTGGAGTAATTTTAGAAGTACGGACTCCTTCCCCGTTGAAGGAGGGATCCACTCTAATCGTAGAGGCAAGAGAAACCCCTTTAAACCTAAGGGTAGAACTCTAACTGGTTTGTGTGAATGGAGAAAGGAATGTATCCATTATCGTGCAAAATGAATCCACCAACGATAGAGTTAAAGTTACAGGAGAAAGGACAAAGCTGGCGGGAGAGAATTTCCGATACTGCAAGTGTGAAGAGAAGAGATCCTGCAGCGCACCGAATGAATGCTCCTCCAACAGCGAGGAAATGGAGCAAGTAAGTGAAAGAGAAGTTAATAAACTTATAAGCCGGAAGCGTACATTATTCAAAGACAAAATTTCAGAGGAAATTGATGGAGGAGAAATGATGAGTGACCCCTCGTTACCCCCTGAGTCTGCAGAGCTGGAAAGAAGGGAAGTACAAGAATTTGTAAAAAATCCTAAATTAGACCCAGAAGAAAGGAGATCAAAAAACCCTCTTAACCCCTTAGCTGCGTGAGGCTCCGAACGAAAACGAACGCACAGTGCGGAGTCATTTTCCCCAAATTTACAAAATTTGGGGTTTACCAAAATTTTGTTTGTTGTGTTGCTTATATAGTTTTTTTCGATGATGTATCAACATTTATTATTGTTCAACTTGATTTAGACTATATATATATGAGGAAAATATATTTGTTAAATACAGAAAAATACAGAAAATTTTTAAATGAAAAGTTATTTACTTACTATTTTTAGGCGAAGTTGACTTTTGTGTGGTAATCTTCAAAGCATTTTGTAGGGCAAATGAATACTTTGCATTGTTTGCATAAAAACTGTACTACTTTTCTTTGTTTTCTTTTCGCACATACAACACATTGCCTTCTTTGGTGTCCTGATGCAATAATAGAAGACTCTTCCAAAAAATGACAGCCAGTCAGACGAGCTGGAGTTGCATCATTTGTAGGCCCACTACTAGAATGGGAACTGTCAGTGCTGTGTCCATATTTTTCAAATAAAGCTGTAATCAGTCTCTCTTTGAACTGCAGAAAAGTAAGACTACCGCCTAGTTTTTTATGAATTACGTGTGCATTCAGTACACTCATATCCAAGAAACGTAAATAAATCTTCTTATAATACCTCTTCAGATGAGATCTTGCACAGTTTGTAGCCGAGAGAAACTGATCCATCAAATCAACTCCTGCCATATTATGTTTAAAGTCTATGCAAACTTTTGGCTTTTGCTTTTCTATACCTCTTGCTGTTATGGTTTCCATTTTTGCATCATGAATAGTACTCATGACAAAAACATCTTTTCGATCTTTCCACCTCATGACCATCAATTTATTTCTGTATCGAACAGCTGTTTCACCTTTCTTCAACTTTGCTGATGTCACTTCCTTTGGCAGTCCTTTTCTGTTTTTTCGCACAGTTCCAATGACATCTGTTTTGTGTGACACAAGATAATCAAACAGAAATATACTCGAATAGTAATTATCTAGGCGTAGGAAGTACCCTTTATCCAACATATTTTCCATAAGTGAGATGACTATGTTGGTTGAATGGGACTGTTTTGTTTCATCTACATCACCAACATTTATAGGAATCTGTGTTCCTTTACCTGTATATATAATAAAGTTATATATATAGCCTGTTTTGGCTTCACAGAGCATGAAACATTCCACTCCAAATCTTGCACGTTTGAGGGGAATATACATTTTCCAGCTCAACCTTCCCTTCCATAGTAATAAGCTTTCATCAATTGAAATGTCACGAGAAGGGACATAAGCTTTTTGAAAGCTTTGTTTATATAAGTAACACCTCATCAATTTTGTACAGTTTATTGCTTGAATCGGTACTGTCTGAGAAATGCAAAAACCTCATCACCAAATCTATCCCTTTTCACAATATTATAAAATATGGGCGTATCTAGTAGAGGTTTTCTAGAAAAATATGATTGTAAAGTTGGTTTTTGTACAATTCCCATCAAAAGCAATATGCCTTCAAAAAGCCTTATTTCTTGAACAGAAACATCACTCCAGTCATGAAGCCTACTCCGTTTAGGAATTCCAAATGGTTGCCCTCTCTTTTCTGAAATACACTTTTCAGCATATTTATTTGTCTCATCACAAATAAGTTTTATTATTTCATCAGTAACTATACATTCATAAATTCCTAATACATCATTTGCTTCCATATTATTACTAATTTTAGGGCCACTATCACCCGTAAATGGGAAAGGATTGCGCACATTACCATTTGGACGCCATGAATCTGCACTTGAATTGGCTATATCCTCAGATTCACTCTGATCAGAATTAGATTCAGTATCGGAATTGAAATCATCATCACTATCTGTATCAGAAAGACGCAAACTATAATCATCATCATCATATTGTTGTAATAACAATCGCAAATCACTATCACTTAGAGGTTTACATTTTGCCATTGTCACAAATAAGGGAGGCAAAAAAAAAACACTTCACACGCACGCAATTTCTGGCAATAACTGAAATACAACAGTTCTAATTTATGTACTGATATTTTTTAACCAATCAGAGTGTGACTGATGTCATAAGTTAAAACAAAATCAACGAATCATAGATGAGCACACATATTTGTGCTTTCCGCAGGCTGTTATTCATGATAAATTCATGGCGCACATATGTGTGTGTTCCGCAATACCTCGTTGATGACCGAGCGCACAAATATGTGCGCTCCGCAGTTAAGGGGTTAAGGACTATATTGAACAAGAGAGTTAAATGAGACTGAAATTGCAACCAAAGAAGAAGAAACAAACGAGATGAATTACATACGCCAGAAGAATAAATGCAATTATATTGACGAAACAAAAAGGAAAAAAGAGATAACCAATGAACCGCACCGCTTCCGCAGTTGGTACGAGGAAACGGACGACTTGTGGTCGCACGCTGGTCGACCGCCGGAAGTAATTTAAAGGCCCTGATTGCTGGTCTAGATGAATTTAGATCGGCTAATGTTTAGAAGGCGATCGAATGAGTAAACAAGACACGCACACAAATTAACCAAAGGGAACAAATGGGTTAAACTCTCCCCCAGGACAATCAAGAAAGATGTTCTTTCCTTTTAACAAATCTTTTACCATTTAATATATAATCAAATTACCCCCCCCCCCCCAGAGAGTTGACTGAAAGTCATCATTCCGGTTTGGAGTTAAAAATGTTCATATAACTATACGTATTTCATATTTTCTTTTTCATATAGCATACATTTTTCACTAAATATTGTTTATTTTATAAAATATTTCACATTCTAATATCGTGGCATCTGATTCAGAAGTTTAATGGGAAAATATTCATGATTAAGAGGTTGGTGTGAATGCCTAGATAGCATGTTTCACGCGTCCGAATCAGCTCTCTTTAAATTCCTTGAGCTTAAGAAATTTTCTTGTTTATCATTGCTCATATAAAATATTTTTGTTTTGTCTTAACAAAACTGCTCCTGAATTAATCATGATCCCCATCCTCTTAACCTTATGCTCCATACACATTGGGGCGCAAACCTTCTCAAATCACGGAGTCCTTTTCTAACCAATGGGCTCCCTAATTCTGCAAGGCCACACATACACTTTCAGCGCACATCTAAGTCTGGAGCCCAACTACCGAAACCTGCTGATCCTGAACCCCCTTGTGATTTCGAGATCACGTATATTGTGAACTCCTCATTTACGAAGGAGGCCCTTCACCACTTCAATGCTTCCCTGTCTAAGGGAATAGACCTTCAGGATGTAACCCAGTACCTGCGCAGGGTCACCCTAAAGAAATTGGAAGAAGGAATGTCCTCCACCGTATCCTACGCCACCCTCACCCTGTGTCTTGCATTGGGAATAGCAGTCATTGGAATTGCAATCTGGAAGAGATGGTGCTGTCACCAATATCCTCCACCAGTACCAACTGCCAGGTTTAAAATCCCAGCATCAGGCCCCCTGGAAGCTCAGGTGACCAGATCGCCGACTCTCCCAAAAATCCCCCCTCATGAATTTCGCTTTTCATCGATGAGCCCAAGTTTCATCAGAAGATTGTCCTTGGCAATTCAGTCATATCGTACGCCAGAATCAGCACCTAACATTGGCTACGAGGAAATGGGCATTCCCGTAATTAAGACAAACCATTTCTCCCATCTGGCCCCTTTGTGTTTTCCCCATTTTTAATACTTACGAAAAAATGACCAAATGAAGGTAGTTTAATTTATTGAATTAAATTTACATGGTAGAATTGAATTGCTAAAGTAATAACTTCATTCGGTAGTTAGTGCATAACTAACTGATAATTAGTGGTGTTTAATTTAATTAAATACATAATATTTTCCTTCAGTGATTAGTGCTTAACAAATTAGTGTTTGATTTAAGAGCCTTACTGAAATGACCTCTCGTTGTGCAATTTATAAGTTTCTCCATCTGTGTATTTCAAATTTTCTTCCTGCTATATCACTTTCCTTTATTTATTTTAAAAACATATTAACTCATAAAACCATTATAATATCATTATGATTTGTAATATTGTCCTTCGTCATAAAGCGAGATTGCGAAAGTTCTCTCTCAAATGCAACTTTCTGTAAATAGATGACCAACTGGTTTTTGTGCTGACGATGCGGGTAAAGCTTGCATTTGAACTAATTGCTGACCGTACCTGATAACTAAATTAGACTGCAAAATATAAATTCACATGATTTCATTCAGTTAACTAAAAGTAGGCCCTCGGAATGTAGGCTTTTGTCTTTTGGTTGAGTATGCAAATTTTAGTATAGAAGAAAGAAAAAAAAAGTGTTTTTCCATTTTTACTTATAAAACTTATGAACTTTATGAGATTTATGAAAATTTAATTTAGTCATCCCTTTGGAAAACAGAGTTGTTAGGCGACTCATCATACAAATTATTCCTCCTTAAGAAAGCACTTTCCACCCCAAGTTACAAGAATTAGTCATCCTAAACCGGTAGACGCATTTTTCATGATGTTAACATAAAGGAAAATGACACTATATTGAAGGCTGATCAGTTTCCACATTGGATTATTTAATTTTGAGACTGGCATTGCCCTTGTAAGGCATTCAGAAATTAAAATTTCCCTGTATAATGTGATCTTCTTGCTGTGTTTCTTTTCTAAAACCTACCCTTTCCTCTACTTATACAGGGTGTCCCAGAATTAACTATTTTAATGAAATCAGACAAATTTAATAAAAACTGACATAATTTTGTGTTTATTACTAAATTATGATACAAAAACAAATAGATTTATAAATCA
This sequence comes from Bathynomus jamesi, assembly GCA_023014485.1. Classification (NCBI taxonomy): domain Eukaryota; kingdom Metazoa; phylum Arthropoda; class Malacostraca; order Isopoda; family Cirolanidae; genus Bathynomus; species Bathynomus jamesi. The sequence goes on along the minus strand of JAJOZX010000366.1, from coordinate 149,213 downwards.
TAAGTCAAAACTTTATTGAGAAGTTTCAACATGTGCACCATCTGTATCTCTGCAAATTTCAAATCTATCCTCAGTGCTGCGAAACACATTTTGAAGCATTTCAGGTGTTATCTCCCGCACTGCCAACTGGATGCATTCTTTAAGTTCAGCTAAACTATTGATCTTTTGGCGATAAACCTTTGTTTTTATGAAACCCCATGCAAAGAAATCCAGGGGTGTCAAATCCGGAGAACGCGGAGGCCAAGGTCGAGGTCCTCCACGTCCAATCCACTGATTCGGAAGGCGTCTGTTGAGGTATTCTCGAACAATTAGAGCATAATGACATGGTGCTCCATCTTGTTGAAACACATTATCAAGAATGCCATCATCAAGAAGCTGTGGTTCGAGAAACTGCTGAAGCATATCAAGGTAGACGGTACCTGTTACAGTTCCGAAGAATGGGCCATAAATTTTGGATTTGGTCATTCCAAGCCACACGTTAACTTTTGGAGAGTCTCTTTGCCATTCTATGACTTCAGACGGTCTTTCATTGGACCAGATAATGAAAAAATTATGAAAATAAAATTATGAACAAAATTTAGAAATTTAGACATTTTTAACACATATTAAACATGATAAACATAAATAAAAGTGTGTTTTTAAAAAATTTGTCTGATTTCATTGAAAAAGAGAGTTAATTCTGGGACACCCTGTATATTAATTACGGTGAGTCAACACACATTTCATTTTTCCCAGGCATAAGTTACGAGGCAAACATTTTAGTACCTGCGATAGATATTCTATGACTATAGGACTATAGGGCAACTTTTGGAGAGAGTGCCCATAGACCCTTAAAAAGAGTTAATAGTATTTATTCTGCAAATGTAATTTTCAGAATAAATCAGATGTTGTTTGACTCATGGTATTTATTATGTAAATTTAATTTTTAGCTTATTGATTTGACAATTTTCAATTTATTTATAAATAGTAAGCAAGCTTAACTAGGTTAATGTTCAATTGAATTTCTCATATTTTCATTGTAACTACGAGTTCTAACGTATCTGGATAGGCCTAAGTAAACTAAATTCATGTTTTGAGAATTGCCTCTCCACTACGAATCATTTCCTCTCATGGAACATTTATCTTTCCATATTCACGGACCATTGAAGTCCTTCGTTCAGCCTCAAGTTCCCTCAGGGACTCAATACTTTTTTTCTTTTTGTTTTTTTTGGAAGGAACAAATTTGTTATACACAAGCCACTTGATTCCCCATAATACCCCATGTTTTATCTTCAATATTTAAAACAGCCCTTGAGATAAACCTCAAGTGTCCTCATCGACTCGTGCGATGCTCCCCCCCCCTTTAATTTATTTGTTCTTAAATGCTTGAACAGCGCATCAACAGGATGCAAACCCCTAAGTTGCGCTCTCCCCCACAAATTAGTCTCCGTTGATTGGGCTCGCCTCAGCATGCCTTGGATTCTGACGTTAGAAGATATCTTGCGCTTCATCGGGAATGAGTGATAGGCCGGGTGGCGATCTGGTAATTCTCTGAGTAGGCCTTTGAGAGGTTTGCTCGTTAAAGACTAAAATTGAGTTATTGTGTGAGATTTGAGTTTGAGACAGAGTTATGAGAAAATTTTGAGCCATTAACCTAAACTACTGCAAGGGATGTAGTGGATGGGCAACGATAAATCTTAAATTATTTAATTAATGTTAAGACTAGTTGAAGAAAAAACCTGAACTTGACCGTATTATATTTTGAATTTGAGATTGAACTTGTAGCCAAATGTGACTTCAATTTATTGATTAAAAGCTATTCAAACAAACTATTTCATTATCAAATACACACTGAAATCGGGGGTACAGAAGTAAGTGGAGGATAAAGAATTCACGCAGAAGGTCACTAACTTAAAAAAAGATTTATTATAACTTCAATTTACTCATCAAGCCTCAGCAGTGACCTTCGAGAAAAAAACAATTTGTAATAAGGGTCCGTCTCCCTGACAATGGACATTAATTTTTATTACAAACTGGTGTCAGAAGTGGGAATGGATTTTTTATTACAAACTGGTGTCAGAAGTGGGAACAGATTTTTTATTACAAACTGGTGTCAGAAGAAGGAACAGATTTTTTATTACAAACTGGTGTCAGAAGAAGGAACAGATTTTTTATTACAAACTGGTGTCAGAAGCAGGAACAGATTTTTTATTACAAACTGGTGTCAGAAGTGGGATTGGATTTATATATATATATATATATATACAGGGTGGGTGGAAAGTAGCTCCCTATTTTGGATTGGTAAAAAAATACGTATATTATCCATTTATTTCAGAAGAAATAATATGAAAAGGTAGGCATACATGGTAGGTTTTCTCTAAAATTCAATGTGGGCTCCAACTCTTTCCACCAGCTTCTGGAGCCGCCCAGGAATGGCGTCCACTGACTTTAGCAGGAACTCCGGTGGGATGGAGGACATGACTTCCCGAATTCGGTCCTCCAGTTCTTGCAATGTCCTCGGTTTGGTGCGGTAGACTTCTTCCTTTACCCACCCCCAAAGAAAGAAGTCGCACGGTGTCAAGTCGGGGCTCCTGGCTGGCCATTGATGTGGACCACGACGACCCATCCAACGCCCAGGGAAGTGGGCATCCAGCCACTCACGGACAACAAGAGCAAAGTGCGGAGGGGCGCCATCTTGCATAAATATCAGATCGTCGATGTTCTCCCATGTGCTGACAACCGGCCAGACCTCGTTTCGCAACATAGCAAGGTACCGCTCAGCATTCATGGTGTTGCGCAGAAGGAACGGGCCCACAACCTGATCTGAGGTCATACCACACCACACCGTTACATTGAACCGATTCTGCCGTTTTTCAGCGGTAACCGTGCGACTTCTTTCTTTGGGGGTGGGTAAAGGAAGAAGTCTACCGCACCAAACCGAGGACATTGGAAGAACTGGAGGATCGAATTCGGGAAGTCATGTCCTCCATCCCGCCGGAGTTCCTGCTAAAGTCAGTGGACGCCATTCCTGGGTGGCTCCAGAAGCTGGTGGAAAGAGTTGGAGCCCACATTGAATTTTAGAGAAAACCTACCATGTATGCCTACCTTTTCATATTATTTCTTCTGAAATAAATTGATAATATACGTATTTTTTTACCAATCCAAAATAGGGAGCTACTTTCCGCCCACCCTGTATATATATATATATATATATATATATATATTGAAAAATAAAAATTGTAAGAGGAACGGATTTAGACAAGAAGGGCTGTGCTAAAACTTTGGTAGTTTTTCCTTATAAATTTGTATGCTTCTCTTACAATTTTTATTTTTCAATTTATTTTTATATATATATTTTTTAAAATTTTTTGTGACCTATATATCATTCAGGCATTATCTATAAAATTGGTTATAAACAATCTATTTGATCTTGTGTTGAATTGGTTCAGAATGGATTTAGACAAGAAGGGCAAAGTGCTAAAATTGGTAGTTTTCCTTACAAATTTGTATGCTCCTCCCCAGGGGCGGCTCGTCGGTAGGCACTGCAGAACTGCAGCACCCCCCATGATCTTATGATCTTTATATTTAAATATTTAAAATAGCCTCTCTGATTGTTTCTTTTCAATGAACTTTGAGTTTTTAAATCAGATTATATCCTTTTTCCCTTAAACTATTTGAATGCCAAACGAATGAATCGCGAAAGTAGCTTCAGCCTTCCCATGGAACTGCGTACTTAACAGTTCCATATTTTGTTTGAAACGCTTGAAACCTCGGTGGCAGATGTACGAAGAGCGAGTCAGAATTGTGGGTTTAAGAGGATCCAAAGCACTGTGGAGAGAGCAGTGCCGATTTGTTTGTTTGATGTGGTAGTTGTGTTGCTGTATCATTTGCTAATTCTAAATTTAATTTCCAAATTGCATTTATCAATGATTCGTTATCATTTATTTTTTGTTGTGAGATTGAAGTTAATTATACAGTGTGTACATAAAGTCAGGATCTATTTTTGTGAAGCACTTGGAAATTATATGGAATTCGATCATAAAATGCTAAAGTGGTAACATTTATTAAATAATTGAGAGTAGGATTCGATGTGACGCCCATCAGTATCCCTGCACAGCTCAAATCATTCCGCAGCATTTCTAAACACATTCTGGAGCATTTGCAGGGTTATGTTATCTGCAGCAGTTCGTATATGTGTACGTACGTTTTCAAGACTCGTAATCTTCATCTGATTGACGTGCGATTTGATAAAGCCCCATGCAAAGAAATCTAAAGGGGTTAAATCTGGTGATCTCGCTGGCCAAGGTCTGTTGCTTCCTCGTCCGATCCAGCAATTTGGAAAACGTCCATTTAGATAATCCTGAACAATTTTGGCATAGTGACAAGGAGCACCATCATGTTGATAGACGACGGTACTAAGAATCCTATCCCCATCGTCTTTCAACATGATGGTGCTCCTTGTCACTATGCCAAAATTGTTCAGGATTATCTAAATGGACGTTTTCCAAATTGCTGGATCGGACGCGGAAGCAACAGACCTTGGCCAGCGAGATCACCAGATTTAACCCCTTTAGATTTCTTTGCATGGGGCTTTATCAAATCGCATGTCTATCAGATGAAGATTACGAATCTTGAAAACTTACGTACATGTATACGAACTGCTGCAGATAACATAACCCTGCAAATGCTCCAGAATGTGTTTAGAAATGCTGCAGAACAATTTGAGCTGTGCAGGGATACTGATGGGCGTCACGTCGAATCCTACTCTTAATTATTTAATAAATGTTACCACTTCATCATTTTATGATTGAATTCCATATAATTTCCAAGTGCTTCACAAAAATATATCCTGACTTTATGTACACCCTGTATAATAATTGGATTATTTACAATATATAGCTTTCATTTCTTAGGATATTTTTTCACTCAGAATAAAAACAGAAGAATGGAATTTATTTATAAATAAATTTTTTGGCAAATTCAAAATTACCCGTTAAGCGTAAGTACCCTATAATTGATTTTATGATACTATTTTACTTATTTTTATGACTGAGTAGTGAGTAGTTATCTATTCAACTTTCTCTCTCTCTCATATATATATATTATTCTATATATATGATATAGTATAGAACTATAGAATGTACACTAATATAATCTTATTGGGGTGACATCAAGCTGTTCATGAGTCATGTCTAGCTGCTCTCTTTCAAAGTATGCTTCTTAAACATTCATACCATACACTTAGATGAAGATTTTTGTGGTGAAGGTTCAGGTGAACAAGTATCACTTTCTGAACTTACTTTCTTGCTGAGTAACTGTTGTGTTTCATCATTTTTATTGATTTTCTTCAAACACTTTGTACAAACTTTTGATGAATGACTGAAGCCATGTACAGGATCACTATTTTCAATAACATGATTTGGGAGTGATCTCAAAGCACTCTCAATAACTATTTTGTGTTTTGAATGGGTTACAGCAACAATAGGTATAGTCTTTACACATTTAGAACTTTGTCATTTTCTATTAAGTACACTACATAGCTATGTACACTGAATTTCTGCAAAGAAAAATATTTCCTCAAAATATGCCTCAATAGAGGCATTCCATGTCAAGTGTACACACTTTTTGGTGATTTCTGCCACTCATCTCACCGATTTTAATGATTTTTGGTGTGGTAGTTGGGTATGATGAGTAATGAAGCATGATCAAATTTTAGCCACTTGGGTCAAATAGATAATATCAGATGATAACATCCAACATGAGTCAGGACGAGAAGGGAAACTATGTTTAGAACGTCTTCCATGTGGAGACATAAAATTGACCTTATAATCACTAAATTCTTCTGATACTTCAACCACTAATCCAAACCAAATTTTATTATCATAGTTACAAGCTACATATACCCCAACTTGTATATCTTCAGTTGAAATGTGCTTTTGCTCATGTAAATTATCTTTAAACAATGGATGCACAACTGTCATAATTTTTGTAGGACCTGAGGAAATCTCACCAACCTCCAACTGGGTATGACTAATAGGCACAAATCTATGAAATCTACGAGTACCTGGGATGGTTACAGAATTTTTATATCTATTTTCCAGGAATTCAGTTGTCTGCTGGACATTTTGTTTCGATAAGAATACAAATTTTGTGCTGGTATCTTTCTCATCCAGAAATTTCATCATGTCAAGTGGTGTCAGAATTTGGTCTTTAAATGTATGTTGAAGACTGGCACGAGCCGTCATTCTTTTTGCTGTGCCTCCGACTCCATCACAAGCACTTTTGCCATGTGAAGTTGCAAAAAAGTCCCATTCAGCATCCAGTCCAAAGTCCGACCTTTGTGGTGACACAAATTGGTGGTTATATTTATTCTTATACTGCCCTCTGCAACCATCAGTAAAGTAATGAATCTTCCGCAGGCCTGAGCTCTCTTCTTTTATCATGGGGATCAGTTGCTTTAAGAACGCAAAGACAAGGTTTGTACTATGTTTCATGTCATCAGAAATGAAACAATAACTTTTAACTTTAATTTCAACATCATTTTCATTTACTTTATAGTAGAACACAAATGGATGAACTGTTGCCTGACTATTTTCCCAATGGTAACCTTGTGCAGCATCTTGTACAATAAATGAGTAGTTTTCAGAGAAGTCTCCTAGGAGAATACCTTCAGTGACCATCAGATTAGCTTTCAGTTTTTTTAGGAAACTTGCTTGTGCATCAGCCACATAAGTGTGTCTTGTTAGTGCACAAATTCTAGTTGCCAAAGACTTAATGAAGTTTTCAAGGGATTCACCGATGTTAATAAGGGTTGTCCGATCCGTGGAAGTCCACTGCTTGTATGTAATTATGGTGCCGACTGCATCCTGAACAGATTCCAATCCTTCAAGGAATGCAATAACACCTTCTTCTCCTGGACACAATGCACATTTTTGTAGCATACACTCTTCCTTTTCACTGTCACAAACTGCATAGAGAATGAGGTCTTTATATGATAGTTGTTTTTCCCCCAAAGCTGATAGCTGAAGTTTGGGATTTTGGTGGTAGGTACAGACACACACACAGTGTGTGTTCCTCCAGCTCCTGCCAAGACACACCACTTGGGTCTCAATGCAGCAAATGATGAGAAACCTATTTTTGGATTAGTGTCATTTGCCTTGAAAACAGCGAAAATCTCACGTAAATTACCAAGCACCAATCGTTTCTGCTGTAGTTGCTTCTCTCCTTCATGATTCCTAATTGATAGACAATCCTTCTTGCCTGGACATTAGGCCTATTCAAAAATCAACTTTTTCTTATTTTCATAGGTTTCTGTACATTTTCCCATGCTTTTTGACCTGAAAAAGCCGAAAATCACAACTATTTTGACCTAGGATGTTGGGAAGCATTGCCGCATAGAGCTTTAAATTTTCTGCCTTGAAATTGGCCAAAGTGCCAATTCCGGGGTCCCTTGAATTATGTTTTGCACTTTAACTTTTGATCTAAACAAGATAGAGCAACAAATTAGGTATCAAATGAAAGAGCATAAAATTAATAAATAATAATAATAATAATAATAATAATAATAAATAAATAATAATTAATAATAATTAATAATAATAATAATTATCTATCATTTTTCAGGAAACAACAGAAACTCAATCAGAATCTAGAAAACCATCTACAAGTTACAACTTCACAGTGGCATTAAGCAAGGAGCTGAGGGAGCTCCGTGGGCGCACAGTTGATATCTCAGAACCTCCACGTACTGTCCACAGGCAGGTGTCAACTGGGCCATCTACCAGATCTCTCACTGAAACTTTCCTGGTTGGATACCCTTCAGCAAAGCTGGGCACTTGCGGTATTTTTTGCGGTACTGCGGTACTGCGGTACTACCGCACTACCAAACTGGTACTGCAAAGGATCGCTGAAAGTACAGCAGTACCGCTACCGCATTCAAATTTCCCGCGGTACTTTCCGCGGTACCGACAAACACGACTTTTCAAAAAATTAACACTTTTTTTGAAGTAAACCTTATTACAGGAGTACAGTAAGACGAATGCTGCGTGTGTTGCATCAGCCTAACTCTAGACACGTTAAGTTTTCGTTCAGAACATGTTACGTTGCCATCCTATCACAACGCCTCAGTGCAGTGCTTGCTTTTGAGCCGTTGCACGTGTGTTACATTTCTGTGACAAAGATCGATTTTTAGCCATTATGGCAGAAAGTTCAGGTGCGAAATCGCCGATATGCAATTTCTGAAAATATGTGCTATTACTTGTGTTGTTCTTGTGTGCAGTACCGCAGTACTGCAGTACCATGGAACGCACCAGGGGGACCTGAAAAAGTACCGCAGTACCGCGTAACGCACTGGGCATGCTGAGGTACCGCAGTACCGCGTAACGCAGAGCTGGGCACTTGCATTTTTTTGCTTTTTTGCGGTACTGCGGTACTACTACCGCACTACCGAACCGGTACCGCAAAGGATCGCTGAAAGTACAGCAGTACCGCTACCGCATTCAAATTTCCCGCGGTACCGACCAACACGGTAGTACTGCAGTACCGCAAAAAAAACGCAAGTGCCCAGCTCTGGCGTAACGCACCCCCAAATTTTGGTACCATGCCCACCACTGCCTTCAGCTTTTATCAGTGGTTCCCAGCTTCCCACCAACAGACAGGCGTTCCAGTATTTCCTTAATCTTCAGAATTTACCGGAAAATGCAGGGAGGCCCATGGTTCAAGACCTTGCATATGAAACAGTTGAATCTATCATCCCATTCTGGCAGATGGCTAGGATCAAGACAATGACCAAGTACAACGCAATGAAGCTCTTCATGAAACTACATGAGAAACATCGTGCTCTGGTGAAAAGCAAAGGAAGAGCAAGTAACCTGGAGGAAAAAGAGGAGCATTTGTGCTGGAATTAGACAGCCTGTTCGATATAGGAGCTCCAGATGCAATCCAGGAAATACAGAACAACAGACTGTTATCCAGAGAGATGAAAGATGAGGATATCAGGTTCTACGAAGACCAAAAGACTGAGAGGAAAGGTCATATGTCTGGTCATGACAAGATTTTTGAGAGAAGATCCCTGCAGCAAGCAGCGAGGAATGAAAGACTGCAGCATAGACAAGAACAAGGTAAAACTAATTACTGTACTTTGAACGTTACAAAAAGTTTTAAGTTTTACTCCATTGCGATATTTAGCATGTACTTAACAATTACTCTTAACATGTTGTACTATTTTACAGCTGCAGCAGAACAAGAGGCAGTTGTTCATGTGGATGACATTACCTGGGGTGACTCAACTGACAACGACGCTAACACAGAGGACATGGATTACCATCAGCCTCGTCCTGGATGTTCTCACCATCAAGACACTGTGACTAGTGTGACTTTGACGTTTCCAAGGAAGGTCATGGAATGTGATGTCATCTGCAATACAGCTGATCGTCTTGGTTTATCAGACAATCAAGTTACTGCCATGGTTTCTGCCACCTTGAAAGCTGGAGGGGCTGATCTGGATAACTTCGTCATCTCAACCTCAACAACACGTCGCAACAGAATGCTGTCCAGGTATAATATCAGCCAGAGTCACATGTCCAAGTTTTGTGAAAAAAACCCCCAGTACGCTGCCTTACACTGGGATGGAAAGTTGCTCAAAGATGTCTTGGGCAGTGAACCTGGAAGTACCTCAGAGACTTTAGCTGTGCTAGTGTCTGGTCCACCTTCATACCCTGAAGGAAAGTTATTGGGAGTACCTGTCATCGACAATTCTTCTGGCACAGCTCAGGCTGAGGCTTCAATGGATTTACTGGAGACATGGGAACTTACGGATAATGTTACTGCCCTTGTTTTTGACACTACATCCAGTAACAGTGGAGTTCACAGAGGAGCTGCCAAACTGCTAGAGAAAATGCTGAACAAAAAGGTGTTTTATCTGGCCTGTCGACATCACATCCTGGAAATCCTAGTAGGAGCAGTTTGGGAGAAGCTGTTTGGGAAGGTGAAGGGGCCAGATAATCCCTGGTTTGAGCATCTGAAGGATGTTTGGACGAACTTGTCCAAGGAAAACCCAAAGATGCTGGCTATCAACAGCAAATGGCTGAAGGAAAAGAAGAAGAACAGTGAAGAAATACTCCAAGACATTCTAACTGCAGAAAGGCTTCCAAGAGCCGCCTACAGGGAAATGGCTGAACTGACAGTCATTGTTCTTGGAGGAACGCCTCCTCGAGGTATTCACTGGAGTCGACCAGGCGCCATTCATCAGGCCAGATGGATGGCCAGAAACCTGTACTCCATGAAAATGCTGATGTTTGCAGATCAACTTGAGTACGATGAAGACACTGTATCAAAGCTGGAAAGACTCAACACCTTCCTTGCGCTGTTCTACACTCCTGTATGGATGATGTCAATGTCTGCTGCAGATGCTCCCATGAATGATCTAAGTCTAATCCAGGACATGTTGAAGTACAAGAAAACTGACCCAGAGCTTGCTGATGCAGTACTTAATAAGATGGAAAACCACAAATGGTACCTGACGCAGGAAGTCGTGCCATTTGCCCTGTTCAGTAGTAGATTGAGTGACACATTCAAGCACAACATTGCTGCCCAGTTACATGCCACTGAGAAGCCAGACAGCTTCAGAACAGGAAAGCCTCTATTCCAGAGTGTCACAGCTAAGACCACCCTGGTTGATCTCATTGGCCCAGAATCACATTTCCTGCTGGACACACTGAACATTGGATCCGAGTGCTTCTGGAACCTGTCATGTCTTGGCCACAGAATGAGGACTACAGAAAAGCGTTGGACTATGTTAAGAATCTGAAAGCGGTGAATGACATTGCTGAACGTGGTGTCAAGATGATGAGCGACTTTGCAAATGTCATAACAACAGATGCCAAGCAAAGGGACTATCTCCTTCAAGCTGTGGAGTTCAACAGACGCCGCTTTGACAGCTTCAAGAAACAAACTCTCAACAACTGACTGTGTAAATGTCATTATGAAATTAATCATCATGTAATGCTTTCACTTCTTGATCGACTAGACTTGTGACAAAATGTTAATCTCAAATTTGTGTCATGAATAAGGCGCCTTGTCTGCCTTGAGTGTGAGAAAATAAATTTTGTGATATTTCTGAAATCTTTGTATGTACCAATGTGCCATTTCTTGTTCCAAGACTATCATAATTGTATAAGTTAGAAAGAGGATTAAAAACACTAATTTGGTGCCTATTTTGTTGCTCTATCTTGTTTAGATAAAAAGTTATAGTGCAAAACATGATTCAAGGGACCCCGGAACTGGTGCTTTTGGCCAATTTCAAGGCAGAAAACTTAAAGCTCCATGCGGCAATGCTTCCCAACAACCTAGGTCAAAATGGTTGTGATTTTCGGCCTTTTCAGGTCAAAAAGCATAGGAAAAAGTACAGAAACCTATGAAAATAAGAAAAAGTTGATTTTTGAACAGGGCTACTGGACATATTCTGCTTATTTCATCTGATTCATAGAAAGTGCACACTGCTTCCTTCTCTTTCTTTGTTATAACCCAACCTTTGCTAATATGTGGAACTTCTGGTAATATGCCATGTTCTTTCTTTATTTTGCGGCTGGCTGAAACCATTCTTGTAGATGCATTGAAGAAAGATGCTGTTCTGTGAACGGTGTATGGTGAGTGTGTTAGTATTTGAATCTTCCTCTTGTAGTCAGTCGTCTCACTGAAGGCATTCTTGAGTGCTTGCATCACTCCTGCATGCCTGCGAAAATGATATACATGTTTGAGTAAATTTATATGCAAACATATGATCTATATATAGGCTTAGTATACTTTAATGAAGGTACTACAGATATATATACAGTACTCACAAATTATTGTCATCCATTTTAGATTGCTTTTCTTCACTTTCTTGTGTAAAACTTGTGTCATATGAAGTTTCTAGCTTTCTCTTCAGGGATGTTGATGCCATTTCAAATTTTGTTTCAGCCTTTGAAGATCTCCCTTTTCGTGACAGACCCTCTGAAAAACAAATAAAATAAATTGTTATAACTTTTTTTAATCAACTGTAGGCCTATAGATGTACATGTACATTACATATGAATTTGGTGATACCGTATATATAATCATAACTGTATTGATCTTCATTATATAAATTGATATGCATACATCTGAATTTGTCAAATATATAAAGGTTGTAATGTTCATACATGTAGTTATATATATTGATGTTTTGTTGCTATAATATCTACATAAATTAACACTTTAAAAATACTTAAACTTACTTGTCTTCACTGGTGTCACATTCAGCATTGGAAGAATTGTGTCTAAATCTCCTTGGAAATCTTCAAACATTATTTCAGTAGTACACCCATAGGCAGAGGAACGTTTTTCTGTGGCAGTGGCATCAGTGTCTGAGTTCGAATCTGAGACAATATCAGAGACTTTTTTGTCTTCAGCTTTGATTTTATTGATATCATTAACACAATTTTTACAAATGTAATCTCCATATATTAATCTGTGAATTCCTTGCAGTGTATTACGGACTGGCACAAGTGCTTTTTCGATCTTCTTCTTATGTTTTCTAAGAGGATCAGCACAAACTTTTCTACCCATCTTGTTTATCTGTAAGAAAGGCATAAAATAAGTAATTAATTTGTGTTCACAAAATATATTATTTAACAGTACAGTACATATATGCATATACATATGGCGATTTTGCCAGAAATTTGAAAAATAGCCAATTTGAAAAATTCTTTAAGACAGTATAGATGGTGAATAAGATACATTTTTATTGTTTATATTAAAAGTGCAATGGTGGAACTTCATTTTGTGTAAAGAAATGTTTCCCCAAAATGTGTTAACTTCAAGGTCAAAGGGTCAATTCATTCCTTGAAAAAGGGTGAACATTTTTATTTGTTCTCCTATTGCTGTTTTTTTTGCATTTTTGGATTCTACAGCTCATTCTGAGTCCAAAAACATATAGTTTCATATGGTTACGATAATTAGTGAATGTGTGAGGTGCATCCAAAGATGCCGACCTTGAGCTATTTTGACCTTAACCTTGATTTTTCTGACCTTCATAACTCGTGAAGTAATGGTCGTAGAAAGCTGAAACTTTCACAGCTGGGTCATTCCATGTCAAGTCAGCCACCTAAAACACTCACCCCTTTCAATTTTGCTCATACTTGGCACAATAGCAGATATACATGCCAAACTTAAATTCCCAAATTATTAGAGCTGACTGACCTTTGGTTACTGAGATACAAGGTCACAAAGTTGTGACATTTTGACCTTTTTTGCGTTAAATGACTATTTTCAAAATGGTGTAACTAAAAAACTATTAAAGCTAGAGCATTGATTTTGGTCTCATTTTAAAGCTCTTTAGTAGCCCCTTGTTTATTGTCTCTTGTTAAATATCTCTACCTTCTCCTAAAAAATTCAATTTTTTTACATTAATACCTTGAGTCATGTACAACAAAATCCCAAGAAGCTGTAAGTGGCTGATAACTAGTTCAATGTATAAAAAATAATGAATTCAAGCAACATTTTGAAAAAAGTCATTTTATACAAAAATTGTCAGTCATGACTTTGTGACCTTGTATGTCAGTAACCATTTTTGTCTAAGGTCAGCTCAATCTCTTACAAATACAACCCATATCTACATACTATCTGCAGCCTTCTACAAACAAGCAAATGCTTATTTTTAAATATTTGTTCTTTACCCACCTCACCTGTATGTTGTGCATGTATATGATGGTTTTCAGTAGTTGACAAGATTCTTGTGGGCCACCCAATTTATTGTGATTTCTAGAAGAGAAAACAATTTTTAATGTATACCTAGATAGCTACCTAATTAACAAATACAAGTAACATATTAAAATGTACATACAATATGTATAGGTATAGTGCTCATTGATTTCCATTTATCACAACTTAAAATGTATGCAGTGTATATATAGTTACATGACCATTTTAATTTTGAATTCTTACCTTTCTGTGCTGTAGATCTGCCAAAGCTTTGGATGCCTTCAAAGTAACTTCTTTGCAAATCCTGTATGTTCGTCCATTAGTAGTAGATGCCTCAACTTGTGTTAGAATATCTGAATATGGTAAGATTAATTCATCTGGTCGACCAGGATACACAAATGATGGGTTTGGGCCATGAGGATGAAGGAATGTGACTTTTACTTCTCTATTCTCTGGTATCTTTTCCAGCACATATGCAGCAGTAACAAAACCATGTATTTTCTCCTCAGTCACAACTTCTTCCTTTTCAGTAACTTTCTCAATATTTGAATAATCTGATAATGAATAATGTTTAACCTTAAGAGAAGTCAATGAAACTGGCTGTAAATGGTGTAATTTCTGTGTACCAGCAATAGTCCTTGCAGTTGAGTGTCTTTCTTGGAGAAGTTGGCTTTCCTCTTCATGCTCTTTATTGGTTGAAAAATGACATTTTATATTTACAATATTTTCACTTGCAAATGTATATAACTTCTGCAGTAAGGATCTGTTCATCATAAGGTCGTTGTAGACTAGCTTTTGCAGCTAATCTCTTAACTGTGCCTCCAACACCATCACAGGGTCCCTTTCCATGACTTGTTGCAAAAAAATTCCATTCTGCCTCAATTCCAAAATCATCTCTGTGATGGCAAAGATTCAAAAAGTTTTTGCAGTTCTTATACTGTCCTGCACACCCATCTGAAAAGTAAATTATTTTGTGGATGGAACCAATGGATGAGATATTATCTTTTAGGAATTTTATCAGATGCTTTTGAAACAAATGTACAGCAACTGTGTTATGGATGTTACACTCTGAAATAATAACAAAGCTAAGGTGAGCAATCTCATCTTCCTTTTTATAGTAAATAACAAATGGATGTAGAGTAGCCATCTCATTGTTCCAGTGAAAGCTCTGAACCTCATCTTGAAGAATAAAGGAATAATTTTCAGCAAAATCACACACAGCAAGAACCTCACCATCTTTCAAAGACATTTTTGTTTCACGGTAATAAGTTGCTTGCATCTTTGTCTTGAAGTCATGTATCTGGTATTCTTTCAGTTGGTTACAGAATTGGTCAATATATTCATCTGTATTCAGTTCTACTGATTCAAGATTTGACCAATCTGTATTGGTCCACTTTTTAAAATTTATGATATCAATGAAGTTGTTTGTAAATATGTCCAGTAGTCTGTTTTTTAAATCTGATGGATCTCCACATTGTTCACATTGTCTGAGGCAGCATTTCTGTGAGGCAGGATTGCATTCCATAAAGGCAACACAATGACGTACATTCTTAATAGGTGTGTCATCATTTGCAATTAGTTTTTCTAATTCAGCTCCTACAAACATAAGTTTGGCATTCTGATGAATTGTACAGACACATACTGAGTGAGTTCCTGTTGCTCCAGCAATAACACACTGCTTTGGACGCAATTCTGCAAATTTACTGAATCCCACCTTAACCAAAGGATTTCTTTCTTTGAAAATATGATAGGCTTCTTTTAAATTGCAAAGTAAAAGATGCTTTTGCAAATGTATCCTTCCTCTTTCATTGTCAATGATACTACAATAGTCTTTCTTTCCTGGCATTGTTCTACTGATGTCTTCTGAAAGATAAAATGCTTTAATAGCGTCAACAGTATCCTGTTTAATTCTTTTCCCACCCTTTGGATTTGGGTCTGAAAGGACACCTTTTTCTTCAACTATTTTTTTAGCAATAGATGCTGTATGCCTTGTTGTGTTAAATTCTGAAGCAATTTTCCTAATGCTCCAACTTTTGGGCAATACAGTGAGGATTTTTATTTTATCACTTCTTTTAGTATTTTCATTTTTGAATTTTTCCTTGAGTTGATTTATTATTTCTAAACAGTCTACATCTCCAGATGGCTCCTTAAATTGTGAGTCAGAAATCTCTTTTCCTGCAACTGTTTCCATTCTCTTCTTAACTGTCTCTGTCACCTTGCTTAGTTTTTTAGCTCCATATGACTTTTGCTCTACAAGCTCTCTTTTTTGTGGGTGATTCACCAATTGAAACAAAAGAAGCATTCAAAGTACACATCTCATGGTTTTGCTCTGAAGTTTGATGCATCACTATTGTCAACTTTTTCAATTTTCTCAAGATCTTCAGGTGGTTCACTACTACAAGAAGAATCATCATTTATGTCTGAATTCAAAGTGCCTATTCCTTTCTCAGGCAAGGACTCAAGATGTTCTCTACACTGCTTACAAAGTCTGTGATGTAGTGTTAAGTGCAGATCGGGAAACTTATTTACAAGTTCCTGTGGTACAATTCTCAAACTCTTCTTTCGACACTGACCTTTGTGACGCAGCAAAGGATCAGCACACTTCTGTTTCAGTTTTAAATGTTCCATGTTTGTACTCTGAAATCACAAAAGCACAAAGAAAATCCTGAAAAGAAAACAATGAACAATTAATGAATTATTAAATAAATTTTTATACATGTATTTAGTAAAAATAAATTAACTTTAACTTGAAGTCAGGAGTCAACTCTGTAAAGTTGACAGTACTTATATACTAGTTGGGCCTTTGGATCAGCGCTACTCCAGTAGATTTGGGGCTGTCGAGGGGTTTAACCCTGGTTGTCTTTTAAAAGACTTCTTTTGGCACAGGTCACAAAAAGGTTTTTGAACTAATAATGTTAAGTTGAACTAAGTCTTCACTGACACTATATCAGAACAGAACTTTTAAATAAATGAACTGACAAAAAAAATCTAAAATTGAAGAATGATGCCAACTTCATTTATTTTTTATACATTGAACTAGTTATCAGCCACTTACAGCTTCCTGGGATTTTGTTGGACATGACTCAAGGTATTAATGTAAAAAAATTGAATTTTTTAGGAGAAGGTATTTTTTTTTTTTATTCAAGGTCAAAGGTCAACTTTTGAAGGGATTTTTTTATTTTTCACAGTAGAGATATTTAACAAGAGACAATAAACAAGGGGCTACTAAAGAGCTTTAAAATGAGACCAAAATCAATACTCTAGCTTTAATAGTTTTTTAGTTACACCGTTTTGAAAATAGTCATTTAACGCAAAAAAGGTCAAAATGTCACAACTTTGTGACCTTGTATCTCAGTAACCAAAGGTCAGTCAGCTCTAATAATTTGGGAATTTAAGTTTGGCATGTATATCTGCTATTGTGCCAAGTATGAGCAAAATTGAAAGGGGTGAGTGCAAAAAGTGCCATTTTGTGGCTGAGTTGATATGGAATGACCCAGCTGGCTTTCTTGCACAAACGTACCTTATACACCAAAAATAAGCAAGATCTGAGATGGTCGGGTGTTAAGCACCGATTCACCTGTGCTGGAACCCCTCTTAAATGAAGCATATTCAAGCAAAAAAATTGGAGTGGGATCTCCATGGGTTTGCTTTCCACAAGCATCTGAAATTGTGCATGTTGAAAATTTTGAGCATTTTATTTAAGATAACTTCACAAATAGTTCATATATATACTGTACATTAGGATGCATCAAAAATGGCAACTTTCAAAAACTGATTTGGTCCTACGTTATTATGGTTACATTCTCTAAAAAAAATTCACATGCAAAATTTCAGGTCAATTGATTTAATATCTACTGGGTCCACCTAGCTCTTAAACTTTTACAAAAATGACAATTTTTGGGATAAATTGCCTTAAATTATTTTTTTCACATATACCTTTATTTTATTGAATTGAATGATCCTTAAGGTACTATAGGCCTAGTATGTTTAGTTTGCTTGTGTTTAAGCCATAGCTACTATTAATAAACATCATTTGCCATCATGAAATACCTATAGCTATTTTTTCTTATTTTCAGGCATGTAGACTACTTTAATATTAATCTACGTTTCTATTACAGGTCAATTTTTTATATATGTTGGTGATAATAGTTGATATATGATATAATGGATAATAGTGGTAAAGCCAGTGAAGCCACTTCTAGTGGTAAAACTTGTTCAAGTGGTGCAGATAAAGTTGATGTAAAAACACGAAAAAAAACCTGTATATTTGGATTAGGTCCTGGCATCACAAATAATGATGCAAAGATTGTAGGATGTCGCTTGCCAACAAGTGAACAAGTTCTTAGATGTTTCCTATTTCACCAGCAACAGGGTCTAAGAGAGAGAAGAACTAAGCGAGATTTAGCTAAAATTGTTTTAACAGAAATTCAACCATTCTACAATAAAACCAACATACCAATGATTACTGAGAGAAAAGCATGTGAGAAAATAATTTTGTCAGAAAAGAATGCGAAACTGAGAGAAATTCCATTGAAAAGAAGAGAGCTACAAAGTACAAAGACAAGAAGATATGGAAATACAACTTAAAATGACTTTTCCACTGTGATTAAAAATGCCCAAAAAATTATGAGTAATCCAGAAGATATACAATTTCTTCAATCTATGCAAGGGGATAGAATTGCTTCTTTTGGAGCTCATGATCAAACTTTAGCATCCAAAATGAAGCACATTAATTTTCGAAAATGTGAAGAAAATGCGAGAAAAGAAAAGGAATTGAGAGACACTGAAGCTTCTTGCAGTTATGTTGAATTAGAAAGCAGTAGCACAAGCGATACAACTACCATTGAGAGAGTCAGAAGCTAATGATGGAGCTGAAAAAGATGGAAAATCCACACGTCAACAGTCTGTTTAGGTACTCAAGCTATCATTCCTCATGACATTCTGAATAGACTGAAACTTGTTTCTTTGGCATCAAGAATGAAAATGACTCCGGCACAACAGGCTGCATTCACAAAAGCTTTTGTTGAAGAATGTGGTGGTAACACTAAGGCAGTGGTAACTTCATATGCTACAGCTGATAGAGCAAGACGCGAAGTAGCCCAAAAAATTTCAAGTTCCATTAAAAAGTCCTGGAATCCTCCTAAATTGGCCTCTCTTCATTGGGATTCAAAAATAATTTCTACTCTGCAGGATAAATATGTTACAGAAGAACGATTAGCCATATCAGTTGGAAATTCAGTGGATCTCAAACTACTTGGTATTCCATCATATCATCCTAGTGCTGGTGGCAGTGGCCAATCTGGGAAAAACTTGACTGAAGAATGTTATGAAGCTACTGAAATTGTGGAACTGCTCCGATTCAATAGTGACTTGGTTTTCGACACTACAGCAACCAACACGGAACATGTGAGCGCTGCATGCATACTATCCAACAAGAGATTGGACGGCCTTTATTATGGTCTGC
This sequence comes from Bathynomus jamesi, assembly GCA_023014485.1. Lineage (NCBI taxonomy): Eukaryota > Metazoa > Arthropoda > Malacostraca > Isopoda > Cirolanidae > Bathynomus > Bathynomus jamesi. The sequence continues at coordinate 130,051 of JAJOZX010000366.1, read as the reverse complement.
ATGCAGGCATCATGTTGGTGAAGTTTTATGAGTCATGTGTTTCAGGACATGAAGTGAAACTTCGAGTGACCAGAAATTATGTCTAACAGATTTCGAGAAAAGTTTCAGTGGATTTCCAAGGATGAAAAATTGAAAAAAATTGACTTCAATCAGTACTCCAAAGCTATCCAGGAGATTCTTCAGGATGGATGATTATGCAATTCAAATAAGTAATATAGAAAAGCACATACATGATATGACTACAACAATTTTCTGACTTAGTTGTGTTATACTTAAATGCAGGACCTATGATAAGGATATAACCCTTCAGTGACCTGGTGCTATACATAGAGCCATGGATGAGTAAAGCATATATGCTCTAAAAATTGCATTACTAGAAGATAATATCTCGAAACTACCTTCAGTAGCAATCACAAACAGCAACAAATTCTGAAACTAGAGACTTTGCAACCTTCATTTCACTGATTTACTACCCATGGTGGATGACCTGCTCTTCAGTTTTTGATGCACCATGGCACGATTTGCAGCTTTACAAAAAGCTTCTTAGATACAAGGAAGTAAACAGCAAATAGCAAAAAGTGCTCTAACATCTTGAAATGTCATCTCTGGTACCTTTCATCAGAGACGATTCCTCTTGTATTATTCAGCAATTTGGTTCCAAAATGAACTTTGTGCTATAACAAACCATCTACTTTCCTATAAACACACAAGATTGAGACAGTGGTTCCAGAAGGTAGACATGGATCTAGTTTTGGAAAGCCTAATTTCCCTACCAATCTACGATCGGAAACCACACTAGCTGACTTGGTTGACAAAACTCATGGTTCATATTCTCTTCACTACAGTTAGACTATGATTTTTTAATGGTTGAGATTGTTGAATGGAAAACAACAGCATCATTTATATCTTCCAAAGAAAAACTTTTGGCTATAAATGTCATAAATGATGGCTCTGAGAGGGCAGTAAAACTATGCAGTGACTTTATGAGGCTGCAAGGACTGAAGAACATCTTCAAAATGTTCTCCAAGTTGTAGAAGCCTGACAGAAAAGCCACTCCTAATCTGAGAAAGAGACAAGCTTCTTTATCATCTGTTTTAAAGAAAAAAGGACAAAGAAGAAGAATTAAGATATAATACAATAAATCAATTTTACAAGTATTTTATCATGAAATACCATTTTTAATAGGTGGAGGTGGTCGGTGGGATGCTTGGCAAGTTGGGTCCTCATCCCGCATCCTGGTAACTCACTTAATGATTCTCAGAATAATACAAAAAAAGCCTAAGAAGACAGATAATTTCATGAATTGAGGCTAAAACTTGCCTAAAACTATATTTACAATTTTTTTTTCAAACACACAAGATTTTCTAATCAAACCATAAAATTCCACAATTGTCAAATTTTCATCTTCGAGGTAGACCCACTAAATATTGTCAGAACAGCTTGAAACGTGGACACTCAAGGTTTGTTGGGGATTGTAACCATAATATCATAGGGCCGAATCAATATCCGAAGTTCGAAATTTCACCCCTTATGGGCTGATGCACCCTACTGTCCAGTGTAACCAGTGCCCTCCCGTTCCAGCTCACATTTTCACACTTTGTTTTGAAAACAACGAAGCAAGCCTCAATTTTCTTCACTCGCATGGTGCTCTCCCTTTAAATGGAGTGTGTCCAATTTGTATAATTTAGGTCTCAGGGGTATGGGGGGCTCCCGTAAAGATCATGCATCACAAATTTATCAGTATATGGTTTTATATTTTTTATTTTCCAATGCTAAAATGTCAATCAATATCGATCAATTTGTCATGTGTGATCTTTATGGGGGCAGAGCTCCCATACCCCCAAGACCTAAATTATACGATTGATAATGTAATAACATATTCATTAGGGTGGTCCAAATCCATAGGGGGAAATTTCAAAATTGTCTTAGATAGTCTCCACAAGTGTGGTTTTTGTCCATTTAGTGTCCACATGGTCTGTGCAAAATTGCAGCATGATTGGTGAATATTTAGAGGTCGCCCCACTCTGAATATATATATATTATATAATGTACTTTTTCTTCCGTAGGTCCGATGGCTCAAACTCGATCAATTCCAAAAGTTTGGCTTCTAGGGATGGCAACTGGAACTTTATCCACGTCAAGCAAGGCTCCCTACATGCCTTGACGCCCTCCTCTTGGGGCAATACCACCACATCAATCAAAAGCAAACCACCTCCGACAGTCTGAACCAGGCATGCCAGAGGGTGATTGAAGTCTGGACCCGAGCGCGGATCCCAACTCAACGGATCGACTCCTGTGTCCGTAAGCTTTCAAAGCTTTTAGACCGCTACAAAACACTCAAGAAGCACAGGACTAGGCAACGTGCCAGCGATAGAATGAATGAAGACATCTTCAAAGCGGACATCCAGGAACTGTTTGACATCGCAACCAGTGATGCCATGAGCACAATCGTCAACGTTGAGGACCAAATTTCCTGTCCATGCAGCGCAAGGACGTCAATTCTTGCAGCATGGCTGGCATTGATAAGGAAACGACTACACAAGAGGACAGAAAGCGATCCAGAATGGAGAAGGAAGCCAAGAGAAGGCAAGGCATGAAGCAACACAGAAAGATTTGGAAGAAGCAGGAGTGTCATCAATTGATCTTTCCTCTTCTTCTTCCCTTTTTTCGCAAGACGACGACGACTATAGACCATCGGTTCTGATTCCTTCTTCGTCTGAAGCTCCGGCACCAAAGCGTCCCAAGAACAAGGTTACGAACATTTTCCAATCTCCAGAAGTCATTGGAGCAATGGATCGCACCAATCTTTCTGACCGGAATGCTGTTTCGTAACTGGAGCTGTATTACAGGCCGCGGGCATGATCTGTCTGGGATGACGTGCTCTCGGAGCTCTATCATCGCTACAGAGAAAGTGGGCGAGAACAGGCAGCTCGAGAAGACCTAGAATCATTCTCTCTAGAAGACCCTGTCCTTCTCCTTGGGACGGAAAGCTTCTCCCGGCATTGAAGGGAAGAAGACGAATGTGCATCGGATAGCAATCCTTATAACATTCAATGGACAGGAGAAGCTGCTTGGTGTCCCAAAGATGAAACAAGGAACTGGAGAAGCACAGGCCCAGGCATGCCTTCAAACTATGAAATTATGGAACGTGGAACAGCATGTGAGAGGTCTCGTCTTCGATACCACTGCGTCAAACACGGGTTTACATCGCGGAGCCTGTGTCAGGATTGAAGAAGCATTGGGTCACAAGCTAGTTTGGATCAGTTGTCAACATCATATACTTGAAGTCGTACTTGCTGATGTCTTTGCCTCAATATTTGGCTCAACAGGAAGTCCTGAAACAGGCCTTTTTAAGCGATTTCAAAAGGAATGGCCATCTCTCTCCCACGAAGCATTTGTCTCAGCATCGGACAGCTTGTTCGAGAACCCTCAACTCCAAGAGATGAGAAAAGAGATGCTCACTTACTTACCTAATGCTCTTCAGGCAAGCCAACCTCGTGACGACTACAAGGAGTTCCTTGAACTATCTTTGCTCTTCCTGAGGGGAAAGACTGGGTGTCAACTCTTTATCCGAGCTCCGGGTCCCATGCACCATGCGAGATGGATGGCGAAGGCGATTTATGCGCTCAAAATCTACCTCTTTCACTATCAATTCAAGCTCACAGCACGCGAAGAACGAAACGTGACTCAGCTGGCTTTATTTGTCAGTCTGATTTACGTCAAGTACTGGCATGAAGCGCCAATGGGGACACAAACTCCTCTCAATGATCTCAAAATGCTGCATCTTCTGGAAAAATATCCACACGGAGGAGCTGCACAAGCGGCGAAGACAGCTCTAAGACGCCACCTGTGGTACTTGTCGGAGCATCTGATAATAGGATCAATCCTGATACCAAAAGGAGAATGGTTCAACACATCCAACATCCCCAAAAGAATGGCTGCCCCCGACGAATCGACATGGCGGAAGCTGGTGTTGAAAATGATGTGGCATCCTTCGTCACAAAAAGGACATTGACCCTCTTTGATGCCTTGAAAGTTGGAGGTAAGGAGGAAGCGCGCCAGTTACTTCAAAAAGATCCACGGGAATGGCCAAATGACAAGAACTACAGGGAACTTAGAGATCGCGCCTTAAAGATGAAAGTCGTCAATGATGCTGCCGAGCGAGGTATTGCTCTCGCACAACGCTACAATGACACTTTGACACGAAACGAGGACCAGAAGCAGTACCTCCTACAACTCGTAGCCACCCACCGAAAACAGATACCAATACCATCCAAGGCGACTCTGATGCAGAAGAAATAATGAAGATACACCCATTATCATGTCCTATTATCTTACTGTTTTCTTTCATATTCTTTGAGAACCAAAACAAAATTTAGTTATTCAGTTGTCTATATATTTTCCCAAATTTTCAAAAAGGGGGCAAGTGGGGCGACCCCTAAATATTAACCGAATAACGTGAAACTTTGCACAAATACTGTCCACACCAAGAGGCATAAAACCAACCTTGTGGAGAGAACTTAGTCGATGCTTTAACTTTTTGGACCACCCTAATATTCATGTTAGGTTAGGTACTTTTAGCTTAGGTTAGGGGTTAGGTTTTCCATGAAACGTAGGTTTTTCTCATGGTTTTTGATGTTTCATGACATTCTTACCTTCATTTTCATTGGAAATGACGAATTTTTCACCTCCCCAAAAAATGATTCCCCAATATTGATGGGGTATATTTTAACAACTAGTCATATCTGATGGAAATCAAGGTCAGATTCGCATGAATCACATCAAAAACAATGAGAAAAACTTAGGTTTCATGGGAGATAGCAGTCTGGGCTGAAAAGTAACAATTACCTTACAAAGCCTGTAATGTACACTTGTAGAAATTTACCAAAAATTTTAAATCACTAGTACTCCAGTTGACTCAACTATCTGTAAACATCAACTATCCGCACAAAATTAGATGTATGACATCCAAAATGTACTGGTAATTTTTCTATAAATGTTTTCCATAATTATTTTCCCATTTTTATTTATGTAATACTGTACAGGGTGTACATAAAGTCAGGATCTATTTTGTGAAGCACTTGGAAATTATATGGAATTCAATCCTAAAATGATAAAGTGGTAACATTTATTAAATAATTAAGAGTAGCATTCGACGTGATGCCCATCAGTATCCCTGCACAGCTCAAATCGTTCCGCAGCATTTCTAAACACATTCTGGAGCATTTGCCGGGTTATGTTGTGGAGGGTGAACCCTTTCCCCTTTTAGTTCTCAGCCCTTTCCCCCTGGCCTTGATTATTATTATTTATATATTAAATTTCTTTGATTTTTGAATGAAATATTTGTTATAGAAAGGATTTTAATGGTTCTCTCTCTCTTTCCAGCAAACAAATAATGAATAAGAATGATAACTGTTATAAGAAATTAGAAAGATAGTAGTAAACTATTAAGCATTAAGATAATAAACATTAAGTACTAAATTATTAATATTAGCAAACAAATAAATAAAGAAATAATGTTATAAGATATGTTAATGTTAATATTTTAATGAATGAAAAGACTAAACAATAAGTTATATAAAGAAATGTTAAACTTGTAAACAAGGAATGAGGAATAAAACAGTTTTATTAAATTAGTATGGGAAAAAGAGAGAGTTGGACAGTCGCTTGTTAAACCCTGTTAGTAAATGAATAATAAAGTACAAAATTGTTAATATTTTAACAAACAAACAAATAATGAAAAGAAGAATAAACAAATTTAGTAAAAGAGACGCTTCTGAGGTTTAAAAGTGTCGGCGTGTGTGTCAAAACTCGAGTTTTGAGAAGTGGAGGGAACCAATTGGCGCATGTGTGGAAATATAAATAAAAAAAATATAGTTTAAGAGGGTAATTTGACAAGAGAAAATAAAGAACATAACAGAGGAAACTAAAGTCAGGCTGGATTTGTCTGAGGCTGAAGACCGTTATTGGACCAAGGGAACTTTAAGTTCTGTTAGGAAGGGGATGCCGGAGATAGTGAACCACTAACAGAAGGAAGCTATTCTGGCAAATAAGAAACTGTTGGTGGCGGGAGCCAGCAGTCGTGAATCGGAGGTCTGGGCAGCGAGCCTGGATCCAACAACCCTTCAAGGTAAGCAGCCTGGTTTTGTGGAGTTCTTAAACAAAAGAAAAAATTCTTATTCGTGGTGCAGCCGTTAGGTTACTCCGAATCCCACCACATAAAATAAGTGGCGCCCGAACAGGGACTTCCACTCAGAAAAGTGGGTTGTTTCCTGGTTGGGTTGTATAGAAGAAGAGTGAAAGAGTAGTTGTAGGTTGGGTGTAGTAGTAATAGAGTAGAAGTGAAGTAGGGTAGCATCTTAGAGATGCCTACCAAGGAGGAGTTAGAAAAGGAGGTTGAGGGAGATAGAGGAGGCATTAGAGGTAGAAAAGGCTAGGAACCATCAGTTAGAGTTACAGAAGGCAGAATTAGAGAATGTTTTGGGGAAATTACAAAGTAGATTAGAGGAACAGAGTAAAGAATTAGTAGTTTGTCGTCAAGAGATGGAAGAAATGATGACTGAGAGTAAGAAAGAGATGGATGATGGGTTAAAGGCAATGGTTAAGAGAATGAGTGAGTTGGAGGGCAAGCTTGATGGGAAAGTGAAAAAGGAAGGGAAAGGGGGTTTTGGTAGTAAGAAAGGGGCACGTCTAAAGGATGTAGCAGTAGGGGGCCTGGAAGGAGAAGGGAGTGAAAGCGTGAGTGAGGGGAAAGAAGAAAGACCTTACAAGGTGATGGTGCATTCCACCCCTAAGGAGGGTAAGTAGAAGCTTGAGGGTGAGGATCAGAGGGAGAAAGGTAAGAGGATGGAAGGGCAGGCTAAGAGGGGCAAGGCGGGAATGAAGGGGGCTCGGAGGGCATCTGGTAAGAGGGCTTCTCGGAAGGTTCAACGCTGCGTTAGCGCAGATGACTCCCTCTATTCCAGCATTGAGGACAGTATGTATGAGAGTGAGTGAGACTGAAACTGAGAGTGATACGAGTGAGGGTGTAAGAGTGCATAAGGGAATCTTAATTAGGGAGATTCCGAAGGTTGCAAAATTTAATGTTTATAGTGGGAGAGATGTACAAGAGTTTTTGAAAGAGTATGAACGTTATTGTAAGAGCAAGTATCCAGACGCTCCTGAGTATTGGGTGAAAGAGATGGGTGACTGTTTGGAAGGTAGGTTGCTAGAGTTTTACAATGTTGTTGTAAATTCAGGAGTGCCTGTGAAGTATGAGGTGTTAAGGGAGAGATTGGTGGAGCAAGTGTTAAGAATAAGAGGGGGGGTGAAATATCGAAAGAAGGATGATTTTGAGAGAGTAAGGATGCAGAAGGGGGAGAGTATTGATTTGTATGCATATAGACTTGAAACTTTGGCGAGAAAGAAATTTGGAGATGATGGGATAGATGAGAATAAAAGGTTGGTAAGAAAGTTGATTGAGACAGTACCTGAGAGTGAGAGAGTTTTTGAATGTTAAGAGGAAAGAGTGTGTAAGAGTGAGAGGGACACGTTTGAAGTGGCATGAAATCTTGGAATTGTTAGAGGACCGAGTGTATGAGTGGGATTGTGCGTAATAGGGAAGCAGATGTGCGAATGGGGACAGCGATGAGGGAGGAACAAGTACCTGTGTTTCCTAGTTATGCGGACGCATTAAGAAATACTAGGCCAGGTCACCCTCCAGTTAGCCAAGCATCCATGGCCCAAAACCCAATGGAAATGCTGGCTAACTTTGTGAATGAATTCACAAGGGTGTATGGAGGGTCGGCCATGCAACAACCAGGGCCTCCTCCCACATCGGTCCCAGAATGAATGGTCCGATGCTGGGGCAAACGTATAGAAGGCAAGGGCTTCAAGGCCAGTCAACAATGAATGAGCAAAGAGGGCCAGTGAATGGAGGAATATGGGGAATGTGAGAGGGTGTGCATTAGGGTGCCACTTATTTGGGGTGTTTTTCATTTTTTGGGAATTTCTATCAGGACGGGCGCATTTCTGGTGTCATTCCGTCTAAAAACATTGTGTGTAAAATATTTTTGAAATAAAATAATAATTAGAACTGCCTCAACGAGGTCAAAGTTTATACTTTTTGTCGAAAAGTACTCATGGCGTTCTGTTATCAGTCAGTTTTCGTTCGATAGCTGCTGTAGTTTCTGAGTTGAAAAATGATAACAGACAGACAGACGGACGGTCAGAGTCGTTGGTTTAGTCTTCCGCACTGGTGTACAGAAGACTAAAATGAGGTATTATACAGGGTGTAACACGAGTTTATCCAAATATTGATACAGGTGAAAGAACATGTTATTCTAAGTAGAAAATGGGTTGGGACGAGTTTTGCCAATACTAACAGTGTTTCATTCTCTTTTTCAGTGAGTTCTGAAACGACGTGATGGCTTCGGCAACAAGATCTAAAACAGCAGTCTATCTCCTGGGGACCGTGGACCACAGCATCACAGGAAGCATGCTGCCTACGGGAAAGCAGGCGCTTCAGTACTTTTTCCACCTTCACCTTGACGTCAAGAAGCCGATCAAGGAAGCAGCCGCTGAGACAGTGACCGCAGTCAAGGAATTCTGGGAGCGGTCCCGTATTCCTACGCAGAAAGACCAACGCGCAAGGGACAAGGTTCTCCGAATGTACGAGAAGTGGCGGACTCTGAACAAGAACTCGAAACGGCGCACTGTGACCCAAATCAGGAACGAGGCCGAGTTCCTCTCATCCCTTGACCGCCTCTTCGACATCGCACACGAACAGGCGATGTCGATGATCACAATCGAAGAGGACAGGGAGTTCCTGATGGGACAAAGGGCCGAGGTGCGGCGTGGCCGCATCTCCTCCACACGTGACATGACGCTGCACACTGAGGAGGAGCGTGCGAGGAGACAGGAAGCGGAAAGGAGCCGCCGGCAAGATGATGAAAGGGCGAACAGAGAGAGCCTAGAAGAACTCGTCGAACTGGCATCGAGCTCCAGCTCAGGTGCAAGCAGCCCGACTCGGTCACCGACACGGCGTCGTCGCCGAGAAGAAGAGGAAGAGCTCTCTCTCCCGGGCCCGTCCACGTCGAATGCAGAAGCATCTACGACCCCTTTACCACCAAGCGATTCCGCGCGTCGAAAAAGATGATCACCCCTGATCTCTCCGCAGCGATGGATCGGACGAAACTTACCGACCGAGAAGGTGTTTTTTGCTGTCGGCAGCTGCGAGGAGCTTGGGCCACGACCCTGAGGAGCTGGTCTTGAACCGCGAATCCTCCCGCCGCGACCGAGCAAAGTTCCGTGCTATGGCAGCAGCGGAAATGAAGGCAGCCTTCCATCCTACTGTGCCGCTGACCGTTCACTGGGACGGGAAAATCGTACCAGCGGCTGACGGAGGCCCTGCTGAAGATCGCCTTCCAGTTCTGGTGTCTGGGGAAACGTCGACAAGCTTCTGGCTGTGCCCAGCCTCCCCGACGGCACCGGCCGCCCATGGCGGAAGCCGTCCTCTCTGCCCTCGAGGATTGGGACATCAAGGACGGATCTGTGCCCTCTCTTTTGACACCACCGCCTCAAACACAGGACTCTCAGGAGGAGCTTGCTATATCATTGAGCAGAAACTCGAGAAGACAGTGCTTCATTTGGCTTGCCGCCACCACATCCACGAACTGGTGTGCGAGAAGCATTCACGGCGTGCCTCGGTCCTCTACTGGTCCTGACATCCTCCTGTTCAAACGATTCGCCGCCCAGTGGGACTTCATCGATCAAACCAAAGCGAAGCCCTTCGAGGATGGAACCATGCCGCAGCACCTGAAGGACGCCCGCGACGACCTGCTGATCGAATTCAGCCGCCTCCTCGATGGTCAACATCCACGTGATGACTACAGGGAACTTCTGGAGCTCTCTGTAATTGTGCTGGGCGGTCCGAACAAGCGGGGTGCCCGGTTCGCTCGTCCCAGCGCCTTCCATCGCGCGCGGCTGGATGGCAAAAGTCATCTATGCCATCAAATTGTTCCTGTTCCGGAAACAGTTTCAGATGTCGTCAGGCAAAGCGGCTGGAATCCGCGATTCACCATCTTCGCCGTGTCCATCTACGTGACGCCTGGTACAAAGCGCCGCTCCCGGCAACGGCCCCAGCCGCGGACCTCGCGCTGCTCAAGGCCCTCGTCTATTATCCGGACTCAGCGGTGGCCAAGGCGACGGCGACAGTCTTCGCCAGGCACCTATGGTACTTGAGCGCGCGCCTCGTCACCCTGGCCATCTTCGACGAGGGTATCGACTTGGCGACAAAGCGGAGATGATTAAAGCGATGGAAGAAGAGGAAGGATCGGAGGATCCCCCGCGGCGTATCAATGTGGACCTGTCCACCGCCTCATCACCAACAATACATTGGCCAAGTTCACAACGACTACATCAAAGGAGTTCTTCAAGGTTCTGGACATCAGCACCGCCTTCCTGCTCAAGGATCCGGAGGAGTGGCGGACGGACCCGCCTTCATCGCCGCATCCAGTCCCCTTCAAGTTTGTCAATGACTTCGCGGAGCGCGGGTGGCGTTGATGCAGTCTTTCAACCTGGCCCTTACCAAGAGTGAAGACCAAAGGCAGTTCCTCTTACAAGTGGTCGAGAAGCACCGCTGTGACTTCCAACCGCCCGCAATTCCACCGTGACCTCTGCAAAGTAGGCACAATGAGCGCCCATGATACCCCCCCCCCCTTGAGGGCTAATACTCGAGTTGAGGGGGACCTAGAGTTGAAAGTATGAAGTCCAGTTATATGTTTTAGGTCAAGATTAGTAGCTTGAACAAACTAGAAGTGATATTTTATTTGCTAGAGGCATAGAACATCATGATCTAAAATTTCTACTTTTCGAGAAAATATACAAACTTTGACCGTATTGAGGCAGTTCTAAATATTGTTTTATTTAAAAAATATTTTACACACGATATTTTTTGACAAAATGGAACCAGAAACGCGCCCATCCCGATAAAAATTCAAACTTTCGAAAATAAGTGTCACCCTAGTGTGCATATTGCGGTAGAGGGGGACATAGTATAGAGACCTGTAGAAGAAGAGTGGGTGCGTGTTTTGCATGTGGGCAGATGGGACACATGGCGTATGAATGCAGAACACCTGGGTATGAATGTAGGGTATGTGGGAACTTTGGGCATATTGCCCAGTTCTGTCAAGCCCAACAGCAGGGTGCTCCGGCACCGGCGGGAGGGAGTCCTGTCTCTCATGCAGGAAATCGGCCAGTGTCAGCCATGCCAGCTCCTCAACCTCAGAGGCAGGGCCCTCAAGGGGGTGCTGTCACTGGAAATGGCGAGGCTGGTCCCAGTACGGGAAACGCATAGGGCAGGGGCCTCTCATTGGGGTTGGGGTCCCTGCTTCTCTGAATGATGAATGTGTATTTGAGGCATTAGCAGGATGGTGTCAAGTGAATAAGGAAGTGAGAGCGAGTGAGAAAAAGGCAGAGTGTATGGTTATTCCTGTTGAATGGGGAGGGAGTGTATGGAGGGCATTAGTGGATACAGGATGTTCACCTAATTTAATAAGTAAGCAAGGAATTGGATGTTTGTGTAAAGAGAATGAATTAGGAAGAGTGAATTGGGGAGTAACTGGGGAAATTAAAGGGGTTGGGAACATCCCAGTACGAGTGTTGGGAGAGGTGCAGATTAAAGTGAAAGTGATGGGGTGTGAAATGGAAGAATGTGTGCTTTATGTGGTTGATAAGGAGAGTGAAAAGTATGACATGATTCTGGGGTATGAGTTTTTGAAAAAGAATCGATTGGTGATCCATCCTGCTAGACGTATGATTGAGTGGAAAATGAGTTGGGTAAGTGTGAATTCTATGTGGGGAGAAGTGAATCGGATTGGATGAGGGTAATAAAAGGGTATGAGGTGAGAGCATCTGAGAGTGTAAATCTGGAAAAGGGAACCCCAGCATTGGTGCATGTTGAGTGGCCAGTGAGTGATAATAGAAGAAAAAGGCAGGGAAGCATGATTTTTGTGAATGGTATGGATGCATCCTATAAAGTGAAAAGAGTTGGGCATGTGTATGATGGTATAATTGATGAGAGTAACCCATGGATTTGTGTGCAAGCTAGGGAAGATGGGGGTGCATGGCGAAAGAGAATAAATGAGGGGGATGTGATAGGGAGAGCATATACAGTGATTGAGGAATATGTGAGGAGGGAGAAAATGGAATACAAACGGATGAACGAGGGCAAGAATGTGGGGAGGAATGGACGACTGAACAAATCAGAAAGGAGGTGATTGTTGGCGAACAGTTGAGTGAGAGTGAGCGAATGCAGGTGTGGCAGTTGGCAGGGGAGAAAAGGAGCGTATTGGCCCGAGGAGATGATGACCTCCGTTTAACAAAACTACCTCCCTTCAGGATCCAGTTAACGGATGAGACTCCGATCTACCAAAGGCCAAGACGGTTCTCCCCACCAGTAATGAATGAGATAGAAGAGCAGTGTGAGGAATTAGAGAGAATGGGAGTGATTGAACAGAGCACAAGTCCGTGGAATAGTAGAATAGTGCCTGTGCGGAAACCTGATGGAAGGATTCGCTTGTGTGTGGACTATCGAATGGTGAACGAAAGGACAGTGAAAGACAGGTTTCCGATGTGCTTGATAAATGAAAGTGTATACTCTTTGCATGGAAAGAGGGTGTTTAGTAAATTGGACCTATTGAGGGGATATTACCAGATGCCGGTTGAGCCAGAGTCTCGTCCCATAACTGCTTTCTCCACAGCCAGGAATCATTATATGTTCCGTGCTCTCTCGTTCGGACTTACAGCTGCACCTGCTGCATTTCAGAGAGCAATGAATCGTGTTCTTGGTAAGTTTGCAAGGGAAAATGTCATATGTTTTATAGATGACATTTTGATTATGACAGAGACATTTGAGGAGCACCTGAAGATAATGAGAGAGGTACTGCAAGTGTTGGATGAAGTCGGACTACGAGTGAAACCAAGTAAGTGTGAGTGGTTCAGGGAAAGTGTGGCATTTCTGGGGCACAAGGTGAGTTCGAGTGGTATACGAAAGAGTGGGGAGTATATGGAAAAAGTCAGGGAGTTCCCGAAACCTCGGACAGTTCGTGAACTTAAATCTTTTCTGGGACTTGTAGAGTTTCAGAGGAAATTTATAGCGGGCTGCTCTGGGATTTCGAAACCCCTGACCGAAGTGACTGGAATGAAAGGTAGTACTCAGTTGGTGTGGACGGAGAAGATGAATGAAGCATTTGAGCAATTGAGAGTGGAAGCAGCGAAAGATGTGGAGTTGGCTTATCCGGACCTGAGTGAAGGAGCGAGTTTGCTAGAATTGTATACAGATGCGAGTGGATTTTGTATGGGTGGGTGCTTGTGCCAGTTGCAGGGAGAGGAAGGACAGGAAGGAAGGAGAGTAATTGGGTATGTATCTAAAGCATTCAGTAAGGCAGAGCGAAAGTACAGTACAATTGAGAGAGAACTTGCGGCAATGAGGTTTTGTGTGAAAGCTTTCAAGTCATTTTTGTATGGAATGAAATTTATTTTAAAGACTGATCATCAGCCCTTGGTATATATGGAGAGAATGAAAGTTGTGGATGGAAGAATTGCTAGAACTTTGCTTGAGTTGAGTGAGTTTGATTATAAGATTGAGTATGTGCCAGGGGAGAGGAATTGTATGGCTGACCTGATGTCAAGAATACCTGGGGTGAATGAAAGGTGTGAGAAAGAGGTGGTCGACCCTGAGTATTTGCCAGTGGGAATAGTAAAGTTGCATGAAAGTAGGGGGGGTGGCGACAGTTTGTTTGAAAGTGTATGGTATGGGTTGAAAGATTTGAAATTGGATGGGTTAAAAATGAGAATACCAGGGAGTGTGAATGAATTGCGGACCTTGGTTATGAATGAAGCGATTAAGAAACCAGAAAGGATGGGTGTTTGTAAGGTCCGCAATTATGTACGTGAGCTGAAAGCCATGGGGAGCCCGGGTATTTTTCTTTTCAAGAGGTCCTCATGGTGGTCAGCTCATTGTTTAGTGTTGAAGTGTATGTGCATTATGGTATGATTGTCCGATTGTGTATAAAGATGAAAGGATCGAGGAGAAAGGAGCCCTGATTTTGCATTTGCAGTGTATTAGTGGTGTACATTACAATTGGGTGAGTGAAAGGAAGAGGTATAAAAGCATAGTGCCAGGTGAAAATTTGGAAAGGGTTTTGGATGAAGTTAGAGCTGCACAGAGAGAGTCAGAGGGAGAAGGTTGTATGGAAGTAGGTATGTTAGAGGGGCCATGGATGATACGTGACTGTGTGGATGAGGTAGAGCTCAGCCCTTCTGTGGTTCCTGTAAGGGTTCCAGAAGGTCCTATTGAGCTCTACAGGGGTCTTGTGGATACAGGTGCCCAAATCAGTCTGGTGAATGAGCGAGTGTTGTGTGATTTAGATGAAGAGAATGTGCCTGTATCCCGAGAAAGAGTGGGTGTGAGAATACGTGGTATCGGAGGGGGAACAGTCGCGTCACATGAAGCTGTGCAGTTGAGGGTGGGATTAGGTGCATGTAAAGAGGTATGGGAGCACAAGTTCATAGTCTTGAAAGGGGAATCAATGCCCTGGGATTTTCTACTGGGAATTGATTTCCTTGAGAATATGAACTTGAGTGTGGATGTTGGTCAGGGCTCAGTAATGAGAGAAGGAGAACATGTGGTCAGTATGGGAATGTTTCCGAGCACAGGTATAGATGCTGTGTTAGTGGGAGCAATTGAGTTAGAGGTGGAAGACCAGTGTGAAGTGTTGAGAGATGAAGATATTTTAGATATGCAAGAGGGAGATGAGGTGATATGCAAGTTGAGAGAATATGTGTATAATGGTATAGATGTGAGAGAGTGGTCAAAAGAGGTGGAAGAGTATAAAAGGTATGCGAAAAAGTTGGCTGTATGGATGGGAGTGCTATATTATATGAGGGTAAATAAGGTGGGTGAGACAGAGAGTGTGCCAGTGATGACATTTGAGGGTATGGTAGGATTGGTGATTATTACACATAGGATGTATGGGCATGTGGGAAAAAACAAGTTATGGGAATTGATGAAAGGAATGGTTTTCCACCCTAGGCTGGGACTGGTTGTTGCAGAAGTGGCAACTACTTGTGAGAGTTGCCAAAAGCGAAAATACCAGTCCCAGCATAGCCGCCCCCCAGTGCGAAAGATTGAAGTGAAAGAACCGTGGGAGCTTGTGGTGGTTGATATTGTGAGTATGCCGAGAACGAGTAGAGGGAAAGTTGGAATATTAGTAGGGGTCGATCACAAGAGTAAGTTTGTGTATGTTGCTGCGTTAGAGAATAAAACAAGTGAGCATGTTGCGAGAGTGATGAGAGAGAGTATGTTACCAATGATGCTTGGAAGGCCGCGTAAGTGTTTAACAGATAATGGGCCTGAGTTTAGGGGTGCTAGTTTTGAGAGAATGTTGAGTGAGAATGGGATAGAGCATGTTAGAATAACTCCGTATATGTCTGCTTCGAATGGTTTGGCTGAGAGAACGGTGAAAACGATAAGTGAAATGCTGCGTGTATGTATTGGGGAAGGGGCTGAGTGGGATGCTGAGTTGGCAAGAGTTGCCTGGTGCTACAATTCGACATACCACTCAGCCATTCAAACTTCCCCAAGAAGGTATGTGTCTACATTTGGAAGGTTTGTGCAAAAGGATATACGATTAAATGAGAATACATGTGATAGATGGGAGAGGCTGGTGTGCATTTTCGGTCATTTGGTGTTGGTGAGCTTGTTTTGAAAGAGGTGCATGAGGCTGGAAGAAGGAATGAGTATAAGTTGGCGCAAAAGTTTGAGGGTCCATTTGTGGTGAAAAAGGTATGGGAGAATGGGGTAACGTATGTGATTGAGAGGGAGCAAGAGAATGGACAGTGTGAAGAAGTAAGAGCACATCATCGGCAGTTGCGCAAATGGCGAATACCTCCGGAGTACATCGTATGTCACCCAATGTATGATATGTGTGAGAGGATGGAACAAAAGAAAGCGCTAGAAACCAAGAACATGATGGGAATCCAGGATGAATGGATGGATGCAGATCTGGAGTTCTTGATTGTGTCAAAGCGGGCAAAAAGGAAGAAAAAGGTGAGAAGAAAGGGAATGAAAGGTGAGAAAGCCAGGCAGATAGGTGAAGTATATGAGCTGAAGGATTCCCAGTTGGACTCTGGAACAGCCGCGGGTGAGGCAGAGTTAGAATGGGATGTTCGGGACTTTGGTGGTTCATGGTGCCAGCCTGGTCCATCCGGGGAATTCTCGTTTGAGGGTTTTGGGGTCTCAGACCTTGAGGGCCTTTCTTTTCTGGGATTTTCCGAGGGTGGAGGAGAAGGGGAGAAGAAGGGAAATCTTCTTCACTCAGAAGTGGAAAGATTGTGTCAGGGAGGGGGCATTAAGAGTGTGGGATTTACAATTCTTGAGAGTGAAAGGGAAAATGTATGTGAGAGAGAAAGGAGTGTAACTGAGCAAAGTATTGTGACCTTAATGGAAAGTGTGAGGGATGAATGGGGAGTAGATAGAGGTGAAGGAAGTATAAATGAAAGAATGAGGGAGAGAATGAATGTGATTGATTTTTGTGAGGAAGTGAGAATGTTATTGCTTGAGATAGAAGAAAATGTGTTGAATAAAAGCTTAGATGTAGAATTAACAAGTAGTATTAGAGAAGATATTAAAAGTAGATGGGTTAGAATGATAGAGAAAGTGCAACAGTGTTTAGGGAGTGGTGATGGTAATGTAGTATAAAGTATTGGTGTAGTGTTCTGTAGGAAAAAAAAAAAAAAATAGTAGTATTGTATGATGTGTGAAAGAGTGAGTGGTTGGAAATTCAACCAGGTGGCAGCCTACATTTTGAGGCCAGAAGCTGGGCTGTGCTTGAAGGAGGAAGGTGCCTGGGTGAGTTCCCAGACCTGCTGATACCTGCCTCTGGTGATTTGCTGCTTTGCAGGTTTCAACCTCATTCCTGGTATTGTAAATAACTATTGTAAATAACTATTAAAAAATTAAATTGTAGGTATATTTTTTTAGTATAACGTAAATTATTAAAGAGAAAGTAATTGTTAGCCAGCTGTTAGTCCTAAATATTGAATGTTTGAATGTTTACTGTATTTGTTAAATATAAAGATTATTAAATAACTGAATTATAATTTAAATAAATAAATGATTTATAAAGTAAATTTGTAAATATGTTATTCTTATGATAGCCATGTATGTAATTAATGATTTAAAAGATTTAAAATTGAAAACAATTATTTTTAAAAAAAAAAAAAAAAAAAAAAAATTGAAAATTATTTTTTGTAAAAAAAAAAAAAAAAAAAAAAAAAAAAAAAATATATATATATATATAATATATATATATATATTTGAAAATTGAAAAAATTATTTTTCGGAAAAAAAAAGAGGGTATCTATGTAAATAATTTGTTAATAAATATTTTGGTATAAAAATTGTAAGGAAAGGAAGAGAGAACCATATTAGGGTAATATAGTAGGTGTGTAGGCTATATGGCAAGACAGGTGGAAAGGAGCTTGGGGGGGGAAGATGTGGAGGGTGAACCCTTTCCCCTTTTAGTTCTCAGCCCTTTCCCCCTGGCCTTGATTATTATTATTTATATATTAAATTTCTTTGATTTTTGAATGAAATATTTGTTATAGAAAGGATTTTAATGGTTCTCTCTCTCTTTCCAGCAAACAAATAATGAATAAGAATGATAACTGTTATAAGAAATTAGAAAGATAGTAGTAAACTATTAAGCATTAAGATAATAAATAATAAACATTAAGTACTAAAGTATTAATATTAGCAAACAAATAAATAAAGAAATAATGTTATAAGATATGTTAATGTTAATATTTTAATGAATGAAAAGACTAAACAATAAGTTATATAAAGAAATGTTAAACTTGTAAACAAGGAATGAGGAATAAAACAGTTTTATTAAATTAGTATGGGAAAAAGAGTGAGAGTTGGACAGTCGCTTGTTAAACCCTGTTAGTAAATGAATAATAAAGTACAAAATTGTTAATATTTAACAAACAAACAAAAATGAAAAGAAGAATAAACAAATTTAGTAAAAGAGACGCTTCTGAGGTTTAAAAGTGTCGGCGTGTGTGTCAAAACTCGAGTTTTGAGAAGTGGAGGGAACCAATTGGCGCATGTGTGGAAATATAAATAATAAAAAATATAGTTTAAGAGGGTAATTTGACAAGAGAAAATAAAGAACATAACAGAGGAAACTAAAGTCAGGCTGGATTTGTCTGAGGCTGAAGACCGTTATTGGACCAAGGGAACTTTAAGTTCTGTTAGGAAGGGGATGCCGGAGATAGTGAACCACTAACAGAAGGAAGCTATTCTGGCAAGTAAGAAACTGTTGGTGGCGGGAGCCAGCAGTCGTGGAATCGGAGGTCTGGGCAGCGAGCCTGGATCCAACAACCCTTCAAGGTAAGCAGCCTGGTTTTGTGGAGTTCTTAAACAAAAGAAAAAATTCTTATTCGTGGTGCAGCCATTAGGTTACTCCGAATCCCACCACAATGTTATCTGCAGCATTTCGTATATGTGTACATACGTTTTCAAGACTCGTAATCTTTGTCTGATAGACATGCGATTTGATAAAGCCCCATGCAAAGAAATCTAAAGGGGTTAAATCTGGTGATCTCGCTGGCCAAGGTCTGTTGCTTCCGCATCCAATCCAGCAATTTGGAAAATGTCCATTTAGATAATCCTGAACAATTTTGGCATAGTGACAAGGAGCACCATCATGTTGATAGATGACAGGGATAGGATTGTTAGTACCATCATCTATCAACATGATGGTGCTCCTTCTCACTATGCCAAAATTGTTCAGGATTATCTAAATGGACGTTTTCCAAATTGCTGGATCGGACGCGGAAGCAACAGACCTTGGCCAGTGAGATCACCAGATTTAACCCCTTTAGATTTCTTTGCATGGAGCTTTATCAAATCGCACGTCTATCAGACGAAGATTACGAGTCTTGAAAACTTACGTACACATATACGAACTGCTGCAGATAACATAACCCCGCAAATGCTCCAGAATGTGTTTAGAAATGCTGCGGAATGATTTGAGCTATGCAGGGATACTGATGGGCGTCACGTCGAATCCTACTCTTAATTATTTAATAAATGTTACCACTTTATCATTTTATGATTTAATTCCATATAATTTCCAAGTGCTTCACAAAAATAGATCCTGACTTTATGTACACCCTGTATACTGTATTGAACATAAGAAATTTTTATAGTGGGCACACTAGGCACCACTTCTGCCCATCGAGGTGGCTCCACTATGTAAAAACTGCCTGTACATTGGCAACAACCAATTTTTACAAAACTAATTAATTATCAATTTAAAACTAAAGATAGAATCTCTGGATCCAGAGGATCAGTCATAATAGGCTACTATCCACAAATATGTTACACTCTATATCTATTTATAACTGACATGCAAATATATCAGATCCAAAGAATCCAGTCAATTTCATTATGGTACCCATCAATACCAGTACCTTGCCAACCAAAAATAAGTCACAGTCCATATCAATTGCGGACCAAGTCACAATTACAACTATATACATTACAATATATATATACTTAGGAGGAAAAGCGTAGGTATGGCTGTAAAGACTGTACAGTAATGTAGAAATGTGTGTGCACCCATTTTGGGTCTCCCATTTAAAGGTGTTTGGGGGCAAATGAAGATCATGAGTTTTTCAATACCTCACAGTACTATGGGGAGCACCGCTCGGCAGAGGAATCTCTTTAAATGGGGTGTGTAAGGACAGAGAGTATCCCCTAACCCAAGATGCTGCCTCCCTATATCCCACAACACTTGTGTTGAGCTGTGGGATCAATCACCTAAATGCACATAATATACAGTCATACCCCGCTTTACGTCGGTTCACTTTACGTCGAATTCGACTTTACGTCGGTTTTCAAGAGCAAGATTTTGTTCACACTACGTCGTTTTACTCGACTTTACGTCGTTTTTCAACTTACGTCGGGGTCCTTGGAACCAATTACCGACATTAGGCGTTTATTTATAGGCGTTCACTGTGTTTTACATTTGGTGTTTACATGGTCTTTCGGTACAGGTATACTAAGGCAATTTTCCCTTGTTGCTCTTTATACTTTTTTTTTATGTACAATAGGCTATTTTTACTTTTCATTTTCATATTTATTATCTATAGTATTGAAAACATAACCATAAAAAGTGTTTATTTATAGTTGTATCTAATCGCTACTGTCGTCGGAGTGTTTTACAGTGTTTACAATCGGTTTTCGGTAGACTTAGGCACCTCTGTTTGCTTTACGTCATTTTTTGACTTACGTCGGGGTCCTTGGAACCAATTACCGACGTTAGGCAGGGTATGACTGTATATGAAATAAACTAGTACCATTTATGCAATAAAAATGGGCTTAAACACTATCACCAGATGTCTCTTGCAGACATCAAACTATCCAACCTTCTTTTGAAAGAATCAAGTGTATCTGAAGTCACCACTTCTTCTGTCAGACTGTTCCAAAACTTAATTGCTCTGTTTGTAAAACTACGTTTTCTTAAATTTGTTCTACATCTTGGCTTAAATAATTTCATACTATGACCTCTAGTCTGGTTATTGTGATATTTAATGAAAAGAGACTCAAAATCTATCTTATCCAACCCTTTTATCATTTTATACACCTCTATCATATCACCCCTTAACCTCCTCCTTTTTAATGAGAACATGTTTAGATATGCCAGTCTTTCCTTATACGTCAATTGTCTTAGAGAGGGGATCATTCTTGTTGCTTGTTTCTGTACTTTTCCAGTTTTTCAATATCTTGTATCAAATAGGGACTATTAAATTGAATACAGTATTTGAGGAGGGGTCTCACATATGAAATGTATAGTTGCTTTATAATATTGGTTGATTTGTATTCAATGTGTGTGTGCATGAAGATTGCTTTATTTCTGATTACCATACAGTGATTTGAGAGTTTAAGTTCATTAGTTACAGTGACACCCAAGTCTCTCTCTTTATCATCATTTTTAATCCAAATTCCATTCATATTGTATTCAAATTCTGGATTTTTTGGCCCAATATGCATAACCTTGCACTTATCAACATTAAATTTCATCTCCCACTTATCTCCCCAGGTTCATAAGTGCAAGGTTATGCATATTGGGCCAAAAAATCCAGAATTTGAATACAATATGAATGGAATTTGGATTAAAAATGATAGAGAAAGACTTGGGTGTCACTGTGACTAATGAACCTAAACCCTCAAATCACTGTATGGTAATCAGAAATAAAGCAAATGTTAGACTCAATCTCATGCACACACACATTGAATACAAATCAACTAATATTATAAAGCAACTATACATTTCATATGTGAGACCCCTCCTCAAATACTGTATTCAATTTAATAGTCCCTATTTGATACAAGATATTGAAAAACTGGAAAAGTACAGAAACAAGCAACAAGAATGATCCCCTCTCTAAGACAATTGACATATAAGGAAAGACTGGCGTATCTAAGCATGTTCTCATTAAAAAGGAGGAGGTTAAGGGGTGATATGATAGAGGTGTATAAAATGATAAAAGTGTTGGATAAGATAGATTCTGAGTCTCTTTTCATTAAAGATCACAATAACCAGACTAGAGGTCATAGTATGAAATTATTTAAGCCAAGATGTAGAACAAATTTAAGAAAACATAGTTTTACAGACAGAGTAATTAAGTTTTGGAACAGTCTGACAGAAGAAGTGGTGACTTCAGATACACTTGATTCTTTCAAAAGAAGGTTGGATAGTTTGATGTCTGCAAGGGACATCTGGTGATGGTGTTTAAGCCCATTTTTATTGCATGAATGGTAATAGTTTATTTCTTATATATTATGTGCATTTAGGTGATAGATCCCACAGCTCAACACAAGTGTTGTGGGATATAGGGAAGCAGCATCTTGGGTTAGGGGATACTCTCTGTCCTTACACACCCCATTTAAAGAGATTCCTCTGCCGAGCAGCGCTCCCCATAGTACTGTGAGGTATTGAAAAACTAATGATATTCACTTGCCCCACAAACACCTTTAAATGGGAGACCCAAAATGGGTGCACACACATTTCTACATTACTGTACAGTCTTTACAGCCACACCTACACTTTTCCTCCTAAGTATATATATTGTAATGTATATGGTTGTAAATTGTGACTTGGTCCGCAATTGATATGGATGGTGACTTATTTTTGGTTGGCAAGGTACTGGTATTGATGGGTACCATAATGAAATTGACTGGATTCTTTGGATCTGATATATTTGCATGTCAGTTATAAATAGATATAGTGTGTAACATACTTGTGGATAGTAGTAGCCTATTATGACTTTGATCCTCTGGATCCAGAAATTCTATCTAGTTTTAAATTAACAATTAATTAGTTTTGTAAAAGTTGGTCATTGCCAATGTACACGCAGTTTTAACATAGTGGAACCACCTCGATGGGATGAAGTGGCGCCTAGTGTGCCCACTATAAAAATTTCAAGATTATGTTCTTATGACTCCATGATTTCTTCAGAGTGCTTACCCTTTATATCATTTCCACCTACATGTATAACCATATTCTTTGGTACAGTTAGGTCAATACCAATCCTTTTTCTATAATTTTATTACTAATTCTATTTATCCCTGCACCTGGATAACAGTAAGCTATGCTACCTCTAGGTAATTTAGATCTAGGCCCCTCACTTGAGAGTCACCTATAATGGATGCTGGTTCAAACACACCTATAGCTTTAGAGTGCCTAGTTTTATATGAGTCTGGATTATTATTGCTAACATTTTGTTTTATAGGCGTACTTTCGGTATTATTCTACTATTACACCCGTCTAACATCCAGCAATTATTATATGTTCATTAAGTAGATTTTTTAATTCTAAGACACTTTCCTTCTATAGCGTTTCCGTCGCAAATGCTTCGTTTTCGAGATATAAACATTTTTTTGGTGTGTATCTAGCGTGTGTTCGTACGTTCATTTGTGTGTTCGTACATTCGTTTGTGTGTGTGTTTGTGTGTTCGTTACATGTCTGCCCAATCACTGCGCTCCATCCATTTCGAATTTGAATTACTTTCCTACCGGAATGGAACACTCATTCCACTCATTCAGAAGTACATTAGGTTAGGTTAGGTTAGGTCAGGTCAATTTTGAAGGTGAAATTTATGTTTTTCCTATGGTTTTTGATGTGTTTCAAACGAATCTGACCTTCAAAACCATCGGAAATGACTCGTTTTCGATTGCCAGCTGGGGGGAGGGGGGGTATCTCAAAAACGAGTCATTTCCGACGGTTTTGAAGGTCAGATTCATTCAAAACACATCAAAAACCATAGGAAAAACATAAATTTTACCTCGAAAGGGAGAGGGGTGTAATACTGTACATTTACTGTACTTTCTTCGGTAAATGTACAGTATTACACCCATCTCCCTTTTGAGGTGAAATTTATGTTTTTCCTATGGGTTTTGATGTGTTTTGAACGAATCTGACCTTCAAAACTGTCGGAAATGACTCATTTTTTAGATCTCTCCCCCCCCCCAGCCGGCAATGTGGGGGAAATCACAGAAAATGAGTCATTTCCGACAGTTTTGATAGTCAGATTCATTCAAAACATATCAAAAACCATATGAAAAACAAATTTCACCTTCAAAATTGACCTAACCTAACCTATCCTAACTTAACTAAACCTAACCTATCCTAAAAGGAAAATAGGAATTACCTTTAAAATCTAAGACAGAATAATCACAGTACCATCTTTTCTTCGTTTTAAGCACAACGTAATTTTTTTTACAACGCCACAGTTTCTAGTCTTAATGATATGTGCACTCCATTTTACAATGTGGACACTTCACTACTGTCGGTAGAATACTGAGAGCATGTAGAAACTCAACACTTTTTTCTAAATTTTCATAGAAAGCGACAATACAGCAGTAATAATCAAACGAACACATGTCATACGGAGCCATTCCGGTAGCAAACTAATTCAAATTCGAAATGGATGGAGCACTCTGATTGGGCAGACATGTGACGGCAACACAAACGAAGGTACAAACACACACTAGATACACACCAAAAAAATGTTTATATCTCGAAAACGAAGCATTTGCGACGGAAACGCTATAGAAAGAAAGTGTCTTAGAATTAAAAAATCTACTTAATGAACATATAATTACTGGATGTTAGACGGGTGTAATAGTAGAATAATACCCTTTCTTCAGCTTTCTCATCTTGATCCTGGACCAGCAAGAAAGCATGAAACTGATTGGTTAGTTCTATAAGGACACTTTTCCTAGGCTCTTGAATTCTAGCTTTCCACTTTCCAGGTTTTGTCCACTCATCATATATACTTTATACTATATATATTTTTATATTAAAACTTTTATTTTTCCTTATTTTGCAATAAAATACAATATTAAACTTTTATTTATCCTTATTCTATAACCTACTACAATAAATTCAAATACAATATTATTAGAGTATAAATCTATAATTACCTACTAATTTAAAATAATCTTTCCACAAAATCATATCTGAACTCAGGTTCACATAATTCATCAACATTTTTATTAAACTCTTATTTTCATAATTTATCTTATTTTTTCATTGTTACAATTATTTTCTACGTATACAAATAATATTTTTCAGTTAATGTCTCGTGTAATAATAATATACTGTACATAAAATTATCAGATAATTAATCAAACAGTATTGACTTGATTGATAATTAATTAAACCTAACTTGGGATAATCTTAAGGAAAGGTCCTGGTTCTTAATACATAGTACAGATATTTAACATATTAATAATATGAAAGATTATATTTTTCTCAATAAAATGCACCCCCAACGTTTTTATTTTGGTTATTATTTTTTGACCCAGTCACACCCAGCTACAACAGCAATATATATTGAATAACCAATCAAAACTGAATAAGAAAAATATATATTATCTTGTGCAAATTTGTATAAAATATATTTTTTTATTAAAATATATTTCCTATTTTTGGTGTTTTATCAATATATATATATATCGACTATTTGGTGAATATTTCTTATTTTTGGTGATTCTAGCTACTTCTGCGTAATTCAATTTGTCCTGTTTTACAAATAAATCATTTTTAGCAATTTTTCGTCTGTTCAGTTCGGTCTTTTTGTGACTAGAAGTATGACGTGTCAACGTGATCCGCCATATTGCCCTCGATGAAGACAAGAGTTTAGACCTTTTTTTCAATCACGGAATAATTAAGACATCCGTGACCTGCCCTAAATACAATAGTGCTTGTATTTTAAGAAAAGACCAGAAGGTCTTTAGATGCCATAAAAAAAATCCTAAAAATAAACGTGTGTCATTTCAGTTTAAGGGCAGGCGAAATTTAGCGGACTACCCATGCAAGGTTGGCACATGTTAATACATTATCATTTATATAATTTAGGTCTCGGGGGTATGGGGGCGGAGCCCCCGTAAAGATCACGCATCACAAATTGATCGGTCCTAATATTTTGCGGACAGTTCAGTACGTGACACGGGTTAGGTCAACTGCATGCCCTAGATGATTGGTTAGGTTAAGTCATGATATTTTCGTTTAAATTCGTTAGTTTGGTTAATATGAGTTTTATCGTACTCAGAATATCAAAAGCAAATATAATTATAGAGTAATAAAGCATAATTTTCTCATCATTTTCATGTAAGTCACTATGCTCGCAGATGCGTCCTTACCAAATTATGTAGATTTGAATATGATGACATTTTTGCGATTTTTTTTCCCACCCTCCCAATATTTGTCTGGTGACATCATGAAAATATATGAGCTTGGCTTGGGCTATTTTTTTGCTACTCTGCGACTTAATTAGTTGGATGTTAACAGGTTAGGCCAACTGAATGCCCTTGATGATTGGTTAGGTTAAGTAATGATATTTTTGTTAGTTTTAGGCGTTTTAGGTTACTATTTCCACTTACGTTAGTTTTAGGGTTAGGTAAGGTTAGGTTAGGTTAGGTTAATACCAAAATACATTTTTCTAGTAATATTTGATGTTTTGCTTAGATTTTGACCACTATTTCCCTTGAAAATGAACAAAACTTCAAAGTACTATAACTTTGTTGGAGCTCATTTCCAATGGAAATGGAGGTCAGATTTGAACAAATCACATCAAATACTACTAGAAAAATGTATTTTGGTATGTAAAATGACTGAGTTACTCAATACACATAATTACCATTAGTTTAAACGAAAATGACGAGTGCAAACTTTTCTGGTTAATTTTGAGGTGTTTTGTACGAAACTGCCATCCATTTCCTGTGCAAATGAGTAGTTTTCAAGATGACGATATCTCGAAAACTACGCATTTGCACAAGAAATGGATGGGATTCGTGCAGAGCACCTCAAAATTGACCAGAAAAGTTTGCTCTCATTATAAAAAGGGACTGGGTCAAAAAACGAATAATTACCTTTATTTTTATTAAGGATAAGTAATTTTAATTAACATTTTTAAAGTGGATGGCATTTCTTGCGCCTGACAGCATTGTGTGCAAATTAGATAAGTGTTGACCTTAAGGCTAAGTACGGAGGTAGAAAATTTTCTTCCTGCCGGCGAGTCTGCGAATAACTTCGTGAGTTTTTACATTTGACCTAAAATAAACAAGCCTAGCCTAACACCACCGAGTTTCAAATGATTTCAAACTGGTCAACCTCAGTCTTCATCACTAGAATCGTGTTAGCACATGCGTGAAATATGTCTTGTAATAGCTGATTGGTTAATTGCGGTCAGCTGATGTTACGTCACAAGGGACGTCCATGAATCGGGCTGAGTATGAAAACAGTGACAACTGGTAAATCCAAAAAATATATAATGTTATAATGCTTCAGACCAACAAAGACCCTAGGATCCACTCATGGATGGTCTACCTAACTGTGTTCGTAATCGTGTATTGTGTATGTCCTCCGTGGTGGCGGAGGGGACCTACAATTTTACGTGGGTTCCGAACCACAAGAACATAAGAAATTTATGTAAAAACTGCCGGTAAATTGGCAACGACCAATTTTTACGAAACTAAATAATTATCAATTTAAAACTAATTAATTATCGATTTAAAACTAAAGATAGAATCTCTGGATCCAGAGGATCAAGTCATAATAGACTACTATCCACAAATATGTTACACTCTATATCTATTTATAACGGACATGCAAATATATCAGATCCAAAGAATCCAGTCAATTTCATTACGGTATCCATCAAGTCACGGTCCATATCGATTGCTCCCCAAGTCAAAATTTACAACCATATACATTACAATATATACACTTACGAGGAAAAGTGTAGGTGTGGCTGTAAAGACTGTACAGTAATGTAGAAATGTGTGTGCACCCATTTAGGGTCTCCCATTTAAAGGTGTTTGTGGGGCAAGTGAAGATCATGAGTTTTTCAATACCTCACAGTACTATGGGGGGCACCGCTCGGCAGAGGAATCTCTTTAAATGGGGTGTGTAAGGACAGAAAGTATCCCCTAACCCAAGACGCTGCCTCCCTATATCCCACAACACTTGTGTTGAGCTGTGGGATCTATCCCCACAAAGCCTTAATTTTACTACCTTAAACTATACCCTTTCTATCAACATATGCGTCTAATCGATTTTTAAACATGTTTCTAGACGTGCTACTAATTACTTCTACTGGCAAACTATTCCAGCTATTTACTATTCTATGCGTAAAAAAGTTTTTCGCAACTGCTGTCTCGAACCTTCTACTTGTCAACTTACACCCGTTATTTCTAGTCCTATTATATTGAGATATTTCGAAAAAGCTATCTCTATCTACGTTATCGAACCCATTCATAATTTTGAAAACCTGGATTAGATCACCCCTTAACCTCCTAGTCTCGAGTGTTGTCAATTTTAACTCCTTAAGGCTATCCTCGTACGACTTTGACCTAAGCGACGGAATCATCTTAGTTGCTCGTCTTTGAACTCTTTCGATTTTGTCTATATCTTTGCGCATATGCGGATTCCAAAATTGGACCGCGTACTCCAAATGGGGTCTAACTAATGATTTATAAAGAGGAACTATAATATCGCGCGATTTGTACTCAAAATTTCGAGCTATAAAACCTAACACTTTGTTCGCCTTATTGACCGCTGCTGTACTTTGTTTCGCTACTTTTAAATCACCAGTGACTATAACTTCTAAATCTTTTTCCTGCTCTACGCTTGTTAAATCTTTCCCTGACATACTATACGCAAAATTACCGTTACGCGAACCTATATGCAAAATTTTGCACTTATCAACGTTAAATCTCATTTGCCATGTGACTGACCAATCAACAATTTTATTCAGATCTTCCTGAATTTTACCTCTATCTTCGTCATTAATCGCCCTACCACCCAGCTTCGTGTCATCCGCAAACTTTGAAACTGTACTGACTAGGCCGACATCTAAATCGTTAATATATATATAAGAAAAAGCAAGGGGCCCAATACAGAACCCTGAGGAACGCCACTCGCTACATTAGCCCAACACGACTCAGCTCCATCAATGACCACCCTCTGTTTCCTGCCTCGCAACCACTCTTCTAGCCAATTTATTACTACACCCCTGATTCCATGAGCCTTAGTTTTTTCAATAAGTCTTTTGTGCGGCACGGTGTCAAACGCTTTTTGAAAATCTAAATACACTACATCAACCGCCCGATGTCTATCGTAAACGTCAACCATGCTTTGGAAAAATTCTAAAAGATTAGTTAAGCAAGATTTGTTTCGCCTAAATCCGTGCTGCGTGTTTCTAACTAGCTTATGCACTTCTAAGTGTTCGACTATACGATCCCTAATTATTGATTCCAGTAGCTTACCTACAACAGACGTTAAACTGATTGGCCTATAATTTCCCGCCGCACCTTTATCGCCTTTCTTAAAGATAGGTGTTACGTTTGCTAACTTGAAATTATCTGGTACGCACCCCTCAGAAATAGACGCATTAAAAATCTTTGTTAGCGGCACAACAATGCTATCTTTTAATTCTTTTAGTTGTATGGGATATATGGAATCCGGCCCCGGTGATTTACGCGTTTTCATTTTATCAATATAGCGCGTTACCTCCCCTTCACTAACCATTATATTATCCAAAATATTACCATTATCAAAAGGTATTATGTCTGTGACCGTAGGGATATTTGTTACATCTTCTATAGTAAAAACTGACGTAAAAAATTCGTTTAGCAAGGTAGCCATTTCCTTTTTTTCAGAAACTTGATCTCCGTTTACATTTTTCAAAGGCCCCAAGACGCTTTTTACTGGATTTCTATTATTGACGTATTGAAAGAATCGCTTGGGGTTTTCTTTACCGTCACGAGCTCTGGAGATTTCAAATTCGCGCTTGCACTTTTTTATTGCACTTTTCGCTTCACGCCTTAGAGATATGTAGTTGTTTCGTAACCACAAATTGTCTTTATCGCACTTATGTAGCCTATAAGCCCTAGCTCTACTCTTTATAATGTCTCCTACTCTAGAAGTAAACCACAAGGGCTTGTTGTTTACTTTCGCACGCTTAATTTTGTACGGTACACATTCCTCATTTATAGTCCTAAATACTGTTTCGAACGATTCCCACATTAGTTTGGCGTTGGAGTTCCCCATTACGTTTTCCCAATTGACGTGTGACAATTTATTTCGAAATTTACTAGTGTCTGCGTGCTGGAAGTTAGGAATTTTAGTCGAGTTAACTGGTTTCGAGTGACTTACTGAGAGGACAAACTCTACCATATTGTGATCGCTATTGCCCAACGGTTCTATTATTTGAAGATCAGTAATTAGGCTATCATCCGTAGTTATTACCAAATCTAAAATACTGTCCAACCTCGTAGGTTCCCCAACCTTTTGAATAAGAAAGCTATCCTTGAGAAAATTAACTAAACGATTACCTTCCGCATCTCCCTGCATTGTATCGTAATTTACGTTAGCGCAATTAAAGTCACCCATAACTAAAGCCTGCTCACTACCGATTATTCGCTTTAGTTCACGACTAGCAAAAGGTCGGCGCTACGCGCTGATTTTGCTAGATCTGCGGTGCTTCGGCTGAATTGTGGGCCTACGGCGTATTTTATTTTGAACATCAGTAGCCCTTTATCTGGATATCATTCCTATTCCTCTCATCTTGGGCCTCAGTAATTGGGGTGTCTGCGGCCTTCCAGTTACTGGCAAACCAATTATTCATTCAATAAAACTACAGAAAAGAACGCAGCCATGAAAATCTAAAGCTTCACAAATCTTAATACAATGAGCTCGGATTTGAAGCCTAAGATTTTCATGACTGCGTTCATTTCTATAGTTTTATTGACCAAATAACTGAACCGACAGTAATTGGGGGCCCTGCGGCCCGCCAAATCATAGTTTTCATTGTTTCGAGTGCATCAATAATATTGTTATAGTGTTCCATTAGTTGTGATAAGCATGATCTTCCTGACCGGAATCGATGTTGGTTATTTTTTTTCTGAGTTTCCCCATTAACCCCACCCCTCCCCCATTACCCCACCCCTCTCCCCCAATACCCCTCCCCCACCCCTCTCCCCAATATCCCCTCCCCACCCTCTCCCCCA
The DNA here is from genome assembly GCA_023014485.1 of Bathynomus jamesi. Classification (NCBI taxonomy): domain Eukaryota; kingdom Metazoa; phylum Arthropoda; class Malacostraca; order Isopoda; family Cirolanidae; genus Bathynomus; species Bathynomus jamesi. The sequence goes on along the minus strand of JAJOZX010000366.1, from coordinate 99,423 downwards.
TTTACCCACCAATTTTTTTTCTGAGTTTCCCCATTAACCCCACCCCCTCCCCCATTAACCCAGCCCTCTCCCCCAATACCCCCTCCCCCACCCCTCTCCCCCGTTTACCCCCACCCTTCCCCCCATTACCCCAAAGGGGGGAAGGGGCTGGCACCTTGCAAAGGATTTACTTTCATTTTTTTTTTGGTTACATATATATATCGCATCTATTTTTCTGAGTTTCCCCATTAACCCCACACCCTCCCCCATTTTGTGCCAAAATTATGATTAAAAATGAAGAAATGGGAAGAACTGCACCCCTAAAAGGGGGGGCAGGATTTATGTTAGGGAATTTTTTTTTAGCATGGGCATTGCACAACAAAAAGACGCATCGAATGGTGAAAACCGCATTGTTCTACACCAATTGTAGCGACCTGTAGGTGTGCGCAAAAAAACTGTTACATATATACTGGAAATATAAGGCTTCATTTCTGAAATAGTATATTAGATATAAGTATAACACTTCGTCCGTATCAGCTGTTTGATTAGAGGGCCTATATATAACCCAACAACAAGTTTGAAATCGTTCAATTTAAGCTCTGCTATAGTCGAATCTATCGGTTCTGGAATTGTGTGCTTTACTTCTATAACGTTCGCTATATTATCTTTGATATACAACATAACACCGCCTCCTCGCAGTGACAACTAGGTTTGCCAACCCTCCTGGATTCGCCGGGAGACTCGCGGAATCGTGTGTGTTCTCCCGGCTCCCGGAATGTTATCCTAATCTCCTGGATATCTTACAATTTGAGAATAGTTTTCTTTAAATACATAATTTGGTATCACCTTATCATTTGTACATTATTAGCCTTTAAATAATCTGGTTTTTTTTTTTACTATTGATATGAATAACTCATATTGACTTAATTGACCTTAGAATATGTTTTTATACCCCCTGCATATGGCTTCTAAATGCCCTTGAAATTGGTCATATTTAAAAAATTTCTCTGGGGCCTTACAACCCCTCCCCCGAGCTCGCCAGCTGAATCGGCTCGCCCCCACCCCCTTTATGGCCTATATATATATATATATCATCTCCCGGAATTGTATTTCAGAGAGTTGGCAAGCCTAGTGATAACATCGTCCCATTTTCCTTTTTTTTCCAAAATGTTTTTATAACTCAGTAAATATGAATTTGTGCAAAAAATGTTATATAAGAAAATCGATTTGCAATCAAATTCTACATCCATTAAACCTATTTTCATGCAAAAATTGGGTAACCTGTGCTAAACCGAATCTTAACCGAGTTTTTTTTTTCTTACTAATAACTGATTTTATATAATTCAACTACGCTGATTTCAGAGCTGGGCAGTAACGCATTACAAGTAACGGCCGTTACGTAACGCGGTACTTTTTTAGTAACGGTAACGGCGTTACATTTCAAATCAAGTAACTCTTTCAGTAACGACGTTACTTTTTTAGGGAAATACATTCGTTAGTCGTTACTCATTACTGTTTTATCGTAGCTCGCAATTAGTTTCTTTCGATCCTCACTCATTATTCATTAACCGTTAAAAATTTGTTCCTTCACTATGAGCGAGGTGTGCATGTTGGCCGTTGGCATGCTGGCAGCCTAGCCCAATCCACCCTCTCCCCCTACACTGACGGCACTGTCAAAGTAAAAAGGCGAAGAACCCTGGAGCAGGGAGGGACCTAAGGCTAAGTTCAACGGAGGTTTCGTCATTCCTCTCATCTGGGCCTTCACGGCACGTTAGCTCTGCATTCTTCCCATCCACTAACTTTAAAAATATGTTTATTAAACTTAACACTCCTATACCATCTAGTGTCGCTGTTGAGCGGGTTTTTTCAGTAGGGAAGGATGTACTGCATCCGAAACGAGGCTCGCTCTTAGATGCAACTTTAGAGAAGCCTGTTTTCTTAAAGGCCAATAAAGATCTTTTGAATAATAGTTCTTAAGTTTGTATATTTAGGTAATAAATTTCAATTATCATTGTCACGCACAATAACTCATTTGATTCATTTCTTTAGTATTTCGTATTATTGTTTTGCAAAACTAAACTTTCCTGGTATATTCTAGCATTAGTAAATTAGTATCAATAGAATGCTACAGCTTCTGTTATGTTGCAATTCCTAGTAATAAATCTTGCAGTAATTTTGTTTCACATTTTTTGAAAATATTATGCTTTATAAGTCATAACAACGCAATGAAGGCATGCATAGACTTCATAGCCTATGCATTAACCAGCGGATACAAACCAACACATACTCGCACAAGCGAATGTTTATATAATATAATATTTTATGTACATATAAACTATAATATACCTATATATATATATATATATATATATATATATATATATATATATATATATATAATATTTTACATTTCATTAAAAGTAACAGTAACGAGTAACGGTGCCGTTAGTCGTTACTTTTTAAAAATGGTAACTGTAACGATAACGGCGTTACATTTAGACTGTCGTAACAGTAACGGTAACGGCATTACATTTATAAAGTAACTAGCACAGCACTGGCTGATTTCCAGTGGTGGGCACCGTTAACCAAAAAGTTAACTTCGTTAACCGCTAATCCGTTAACCAAAAAGTTAACTTCGTTAACCGTTAATCCGTTAATTCGTTAAACATGTAACGGAAGTTACCGATAAACCGTTAACGTTAACTTTTATTATAAAAAAAATGAAAAACACAATATATATATAATTTAATTTTCCCTCTTCTTCTCGTTCTCCATTTTGTCCATGAGATGCATGTTGCCCTTCATGAAAATTAGCATATCAAAGTTTTCATCAGACGGGGATGATCTCTTGGCCCTCAGGATGTCCTTGCCCATAGAGAACAAACGCTCTACTGCAGCACTGGAGGGGATGGCTGTGTTGAACTTGATGAACAAGTCCACCAACACTTGCTCACCCAAGAAGGCAGCATCTGTCAGCAAGTCCTTGGAGTTGGTCTCCAGCCAGGTCTTGACCAAGTTCTGGGCCTTGCCCTTGAGTGACCTGTGGCTTCTGCTGCTCTCTTTTGTCTGGATGACAGCACTGAAGAAGTCATCCTCCTCCTCCTCCTCGTTGTTGCTGCCTCCACTGTTGCTGCCCACTTCGTTGGACTGCTGCTTCATGGCCTCCTCGACTGTACCCTCCATGCTTTTCCTCACCCTGGCGACCTTGGTGTTGTCATACTTGTCCAACCAGATGAGGCGAAACCTGGGATGGAAGGCAGCAGCCAGCTGGCATTCGTCATCCTCCAGGAGGGGCCCAAACCTTTTGTCGATGCCTGCCAAAAGTGCGTCGACCAAGGCGCTGCAGCAGACGAGGCCCTTGGACTTCAAGTCCTTAAGCCTGAAGATTCGTTCATCACTATTAACAGTGGCGGATTAATTGCGCTCCTGCTCAGCACTGAAAATAATAGAAACTTTTAAACGTTTATTTATGAATTTTTTGGGTTAACGGACTTGAGTTAACGGAAGTTAAATGTAACGGAAGTTAATTAGTCCGATAATGATTTTCAAAGTTAACTTAAAAGTTAAATCGTTAACGAAAAAGTTAACTTCGTTAATTAACGATTAACGGATTAACGGTTTGTGCCCAGCTTTGCTGATTTCGAATAAGGTATCCATTTTTTTCTATCACGTAAGGATTTTCTGCAAATTGGAAGGAAAAAACAACATAAATAAATATTATTTATTTCAATTTACATTAGGTACCTGAGGTGACGTGTGTATATATATATATGTATATAGTCTAAAAGTCACTAAAGGGGAAATATCACTAAATCTAAGCTGAATGGCAACAGCAAGGCATAAACGAACCAACGCGGCTGTTCGTATTGTTTTGGGCTAGCCAAGAGATGTTTTTTCCTATCTGACCTAATCGTTGGTGCTGAGTGTAATTAGGTGGTGTTTCTAAGGTGACAAATGGGGTAGGAAGTTGTCCATACTTAAGTATAGTTAGGGGTAATGTCTATAGCTTCTAAATTGGTAATGTATGAGAAGGGTTGCCAAGTCAACAGATCTTGAATAAAGGACACTTGCACGCTACGGCGGCATTAGCGCCGTATATTCCATTGCTTATCATGATAAAAATTTACTTGTGCAATATTTTTTACAATTTCTTTATTATATTCATAGCGGGCGATGCCTTCCTCGTTCCTCTCCAGCAAGGATGACAATGACAACGGGCAATGAGGGCAGGATTGCCAACTCTGATTTACTAGAAATCACATCTGAATGTTGAATCTCACTTCTCCCGATTAACGAATTAATTAAGTTTGAAAACATCTCGGTCTCAAATTTTTAGTGATGAATAAAATTTTGAGAGTCAATTACTGAATTAAAGGACATATGGCGTCCTTTCCGAGTTTATCAAAGGACAAGGACACATGAGCTGAAATAAAGAACTGTCCTTTGAAATAAAGGACACTTGGCAACCCTATGACAGTAAGAGAGAGTTAGGTAGGCTGTTTGTGGGACACAGGAATCTAATGGTAGGCTCCCAAAGGAATATCTAATTCAACGCACCGGTAAATGCTTTTGATTGTTTGCTAGAACCTAAGTAACCTAACTGGGGTGTCTACCCCACGCTATCACATTTGGCGACGAGGATGGGATTCAATTAAGCTCATGGGATTCGATTAAGCTCATTGGATTTAATTTGGCTTATTAGGTTCAAGTGGTTGTTTGGAAAATTGGATGTAACCTAGTGGGTCGTCCGATTTGATTTGTTTGTGTGGGTAAGCTACCGTACTATAGCGTAGGTCCCGCCGGCCTAACTCTAAAACTAATTCCTACTCAGCCCTAACTCTAAAACTAATTCCTACTCAGCCCTAACTCTAAAACTAATTCCTACTCAGCACTAACTCTAAAACTAATTCCTACTCAGCCCTAACTCTAAAACTAATTCCTACTCAGCCCTAACTCTAAAACTAGTTCCTACTCAGCCCTAACTCTAAAACTAATTCCTACTCAGCCCTAACTCTAAAACTAATTCCTACTCAGCCCTAACTCTAAAACTAATTCCTACTCAGCCCTAACTCTAATACTAATTCCTACTAAGCCCTAATTCTAATACAATTCACTATTCATCCCTAACTGGGGAGTAACTAGATCAAATTTAAACCAAATCTAACCTACTTCACGTTATTTGGCCTAATTCGGTTTTGCTTTAGCATGTCGGTGATTGGCCATATAAGTCCCTACGAAGACTCTGGGGAGGACTTCGAAGCTTATGCCACTAGGGTGAGGTTGTTTTTCGAGGCAAATTCCATTCCTGATGCTAAGAAAGTACCTACCTTTTTAACTATAATAGGCCCTAAAACGTTTGGTTTAGTTATCGACCTAGTTTCTCCTAAAGCACCGGAAACTTGCACCTATAATGAATTGGTACATGCCCTAACCGATCACTACAAACCCCGAGTAGTTCTCATCTATGAACGTTTCAAATTTTATTCGAGGCATCAGACGGGAAATGAAAGCATTGTAGAGTTTGTTGCAGGAATAAAAAGCCATAGCCGTACGTGTAAATTTGGGGACAAATTAGACGAAATGCTAAGGGATAGGTTTGTAATGGGTCTCAAAGAGGAGTCTACCCAGAGAGCCCTATTAGCCATACAGGACCTAACTTTTAGTCAGGCTGTAGAAATAGCTACGGCTAGAGAAGCAGCTGCTAAAGATGTTAGAGCTTTTGGCAATCACAGTAGTAAAGCCCAACACGTAAATAGCTTTAAATCTTCTAGGCCTGGCAGACCTAATGAGCCTACTAGACAGGCAAATAAAAGGTATGAGGCAAATACGACTAAGCCTACTAATTCTACTAAGCCTTCCAAGCCATGTACGGGGTGTGGAAAACACCAGTGGAAGAAGGACTGCCCTTTTAAAGAAGCAGTTTGCCGAAACTGTAGTAAAATAGGCCACATAGCTAAAGTGTGTTTTTCAAAGAAAACGAAGGGTGAAAATTCTAATTTTAACATTTCTAGTGTAAATCCTCAAAGGGGAAATACTTCGAACATTGGAGTGGAGTACCTATTTTATGAGCAGCAAAGTGGGAATAATACAGGCTCATATATTGTAGAGGTAGGCCTAAATGGAATTACAGTTCCTCTAGAACTAGATACAGGTGCTGCCCGAACTGTTATGTCCAAAACAGTTTTTGACAAAACTTTCAAAAATACACCTAAACTACATGCATCTAAAACTATATTAAAGAAATATGGGGACATACAAATACCTATTTGTGGAGAAGCATCCGTCACAGTTACACTCAACCAGAAAACTTGTCTCATCCCTTAACCCTTTTAGTGGTGGATGAGCAAGGGCCTACTCTACTAGGCCGTGATTGGATTGATGCTTTGAAAATGCCGATTGACAAAATCTTGCCAAAGGGTCAGGCAGATGTGCGTACACTCTCATATCCGTCTGACATAGACTCATTGTTAAGGGAGTTTTCTTCTGTTTTTGGGCCTGAAGTAGGCAATCTAAATGGCCATCAGGTCTGTATAGAAGTAGATCCTAATGTAACTCCGAAATTTTGTAAGGCTCGTTCAATTGCGCATGCACTGCGGGAGAAGGTAGATTTAGAAATTGACAGGCTGCTCAAAGATAAAATTATCGAACCAGTCGCACGCGCTAAGTGGGCTGCCCCAGTAGTTCCTGTACTAAAACCGGACAAGTCAGTGTGGTTATGTGGGGATTACCGTTTAACAGCAAATAGAGCCGTCCTTCTAGATTGCTATCCTATACCCAAGCCTGATTAATTATTTAGCTCTCTGGCTGGGGGTAAATATTTCACAAAACTCGATATGTCCCAAGCCTATGCTCAACTAAGTTTAGATGAAAACTCTAAAGAACTAACTACCATAAATACACACCGAGGCCTATATAAGTACAATAGGCTATGCTATGAAATAGCATCGGCTCCGGGTATTTTTCAGAGGACACTGGTCACATTCCAGGGGTACTTTGCTCTCTAGATGATGTCCTCATTTCAGGTTCGTCTAAAAAAGAACACCTAACTAGATTAACCACGGTTCTAAAAAGACTCCGGGATGCCGGACTTAAGCTAGAGAGAGAAAAGTGTTCATGGGTCACTAACGAGGTTTCATATTTATGGTTCCTCATAGATGCCTCAGGCATTCATCCAAAGATGAATTAACTAGAAGCAATAGAAAATGCACCACCTCCACAAAACATCACACAGTTACAAGCTTATTTAGGTCTCGTAAACTTTTATAGGAAATTTTTGCCTACTGCATCGACTTTCCTTGAACCCCTAAATAAGCTATTACGATCTGGGGAACAGTGGAGATGGGAGAAAACTCAAAAGAAAGCATTTGAGGCTTTCAAGGACGTACTACTAAAGTCCACTCTCCTAGTGCATTATGATCCTAAACTTCCTCTCATAGTTTCAGCAGGCAGCAGTTCTTATGGAATTGGGGCAGTGTTATCTCACCACATTGATGGTGTAGATAGGCCTATCTGTTTTGCTTCTAGAACACTAACTGAGACTGAAAGACGATATGCACAAGTGGAACGTGAAGCATTAGCCTTAGTATTTGCAGTAAAAAAAATTCATTTCTATCTATGGGGTCATGAATTTAAACTAATTACTGACCATAAGCCTCTTTTAGGTTTATTTTCACCTAATAAAAATATTCCAGTTACGGCCTCAGGTAGGATTCAACGATAGGCACTGATTCTACAAGCCTATAAATTTGACTTAGTACATCGGTCAGGTAAACTTCTAGTACGGCTGATGCGCTAAGTAGGTTGCCCTTAGAAAATCCAAATGATTGTGTACCTATACCTACAGAATGGGTTCACTTGGTGGAGTTTTTGGAATCCACTCCAGTATCTGCGGTACAAATAGAGCAGTGGACAAAATCAGACCCTATTCTGTCTAGGGTCATCCATTTCTGCTCAGTTGGTTGGCCTACTAAGGTTGAGAGTGAATTACAGCAGCCTTTTTATCAACGTCAGTCTGGCCTCTCGATTCAAAATGGCTGTCTCTTATGGGGCCACAGAGTGATTATTCCAAATGAAGGCAGGTCGAATTTAGTGAAGGAACTTCGCGCTGAACACATGGGTGCAACAAAAATGAAAGAGCTGGCGAGAGCTTATTTCTGGTGGCCTGGTTTAGATGGAGAACTCGAATCATTGGTTCGTTCCTGTCAAAGCTGCCTAGGGAACAGAGATCTCCCAAGGAAAAGTCCACTTCATCCTTGGGAATGGCCTACTACAGTATACCGTGGCATAGGATCCATGTTGACTATGCAGGTCCTATAAATAATACTTATTTCCTAGTCATTGTGGACGCCTACTCTAAGTGGGTGGAAATTTTTCCAACCACTTCCACGACTTCGGGTGTTACTATTCGCTTACTCCGTTCGGTTTTCGCTCGATGGGGTTTACCCGTAGTCCTGGTTTCCGACAATGGTACTTGTTTTACCAGTGAGGAATTTCGTTCTTTTGTCCACCTAAATGGCATTAGACATGTCCGGTCTAGTATTTTCCACCAATCTACTAACGGTCTCGCGGAAAACATGGTCCGTACTTTCAAGTCGGCCTTGCGTCATTCTCGTGGGGAGGAAATGCAAGTGGTGTTGGATAAATTTTTGTTTAAATATCGAATAACACCTCACACCACGACGGGGGTGTCTCCCTCTAAACTTATGATTGGCCGGGGAATTCGTTCAGTTTTCGATTTGTTACGTCCAAACGAAACGTTACAACAACGAGTTTTACGCCATCAGGAAAAACAGAAGTTGTACCACGACACTAAAAGAGGGAGAGTTATAGAAGCGCAACCTAATGATCCAATTATCATTCGCAACTATGGGGCTGGACTAAAATGGGTTCCTGCAACTGTGCAGGAGAGAACGGGCCCTGTTTCCTTCAAGTGCCAATTAGAAGATGGTCGTTCTATTAAACGCCATCAGGACCAGATATGGGAACGTGAATTGCAGAAGGACCAGAGTCTTCCGGAAGAGAGAACTGATCCTCCGGAAAATGGTTCAACTCGCCCGCCTATGCAGGTTGCACCTAATCCTACTACATCAACCCCGCTCCGCAGGTCGTCTAGGGTCGCTCATTCCCCTGACAGACTAAACTTGTAGGGAAGGAGTGAGGTGACGTGTGTGTATATATATGTATATGCAGGGGCGGCTCGTCGGTAGGCACTGCGGAACTGCAGCACCCCCATGACCTTATGATCTTTATATTTAAATATTTAAAATAGCCTTTCTGATTGTTTTTTTCAATGAACTTTGAGTTTTTAAATCAGATTATATCCTTTTTTCCTTAAACTATTTCAATGCCGAACGAATGAATCACAAAAGTAGCTTCAGCCTTCCCGCGGAACTGCGTACTTAACAGTTCCAGATTTTGTTCGAAACGCTTGAAACCTCGGTGGCGGACGTACGAAGAGCGAGTCAGAATCGCGGGTTTAAGAGGATCCAAAACACTGTGGACAGAGCAGTGCCGATTTGTTTGTTTGACGTGGTAGTTGTGTTGCTGTATCGTTTGCTAATTCGAAATTTAATTTCCGAATTGCATTTATCAATGATTCGTTATCATTTATTTTTTGTCGTGAGATTGAAGTTAATTATATAATAATTGGATTATTTACAATATATAGCTTTCATTTCTTAGAATATTTTTTCGCTCAGAATAAAAAAACAGAAGAATGGAATTTGTTTATAAATAAAATTTTTGGCAAATTCGAAATTACCCGTTAAGCGTAAGTACCCTATAATTGATTTTATGATACTATTTTACTTATTTTTAAGACTGAGTAGTGAGTAGTTATCTATTTATCTATTCGACTTTCTCTCTGTGATAGCGTGGGGTTGACACCCCAGTTAGGTTACTTAGGTTCTAGCAAACAATCAAAAGCACTTACCGGTGCGTTGAATTAGGTATTCTTTGAAGCCTACCGTTTTATTCCTGTGTCCCAGAAACAGCCTACCTAACTCTCTCTTACATTACCAATTTAGAAGCTATAGACATTACCCCTAACTATACTTAAGTACGAACAACTTTCTACCCGATTTGTCACCTTAGAAACATCACCTAATTACAGTATATTCAGCACCAAAGATTTGGTCAGATAGGAAAAAACATGTCTAGGCCTGCCCTTGCCATTCAGCTTAGATTTAGTGATATTTACCCTTTAGTGACTTTTATACTATATACATATATATACATACACGTCACCTCACTCCTTCCCTACAAGTTTAGTCTGTCAGGGGGATGAGGGACCCTAGACGACCTGCGGAGCGGGGTTGATGTAATAGGATTTGGTGCAACCTGTATAGGCGGGCGAGTTGAACCATTTTCCGGAGGATCAGTTCTCTCTTCCGGAAGACTCTGGTCCTTCTGCAATTCACGTTCCCATATCTGGTCCTGATGGCGTTTAATAGAACGACCATCTTCTAGTTGGCACTTGAAGGAAACAGGGCCCGTTCTCTCCTGGACAGTTGCAGGAACCCATTTTGGTCCAGCCCCATAGTTGCGAATCATAACTGGATCATTAGGTTGCGCCTCTATAACTCTCCCTCTTTTAGTGTCATGGTACAGCTTCTGTTTTTCCTGATGGCGGCGTAAAACTCGTTGTTGTAACGTTTCGTTTGGACGTAACAAATCGAAAACTGAACGAATTCCCCGGCCAATCAGAAGTTTAGAGGGAGACACCCCCGTCGTGGTGTGAGGTGTTATTCGGTATTTAAACAAAAATTTATCCAACACCACTTGCATTTCCTCCCCACGAGAATGACGCAAGGCCGACTTGAAAGTACGGACCATGTTTTCCGCGAAACCGTTAGTAGACGGATGGAAAACACTAGACCGGACATGTCTAATGCCATTTAGGTGGACGAAGGAACGAAATTCCTCACTGGTAAAACAAGTACCATTGTCGGAAACCAGGACTATGGGTAAACCCCATCGAGCGAAAACTGAACGGAGTAAGCGAATAGTAACACCCGAAGTCGTGGAAGTGGTTGGAAGAATTTCCACCCACTTAGAGTAGGCGTCCACAATGACTAGGAAATAAGTATTATTTATAGGACCTGCATAGTCAACATGGATCCTATGCCATGGTATAGTAGGCCATTCCCAAGGATGAAGTGGACTTTTCCTTGGGAGATCTCTGTTCTCTAGGCAGCTTTGACAGGAACGAACCAATGATTCGAGTTCTCCATCTAAACCAGGCCACCAGAAATAAGCTCTCGCCAGCTCTTTCATTTTTGTTGCGCCCATGTGTTCAGCGTGAAGTTCCTTCACTAAATTCGACCTGCCTTTATTTGGAATAATCATCTGTGGCCCCATAAGAGACAGCCATTTTGAATCGAGAGGCCAGACTGACGTTGATAAAAAGGCTGTAATTCACTCTCAACCTTAGTAGGCCAACCAACTGAGCAGAAATGGATGACCCTAGACAGAATAGGGTCTGATTTTGTCCACTGCTCTATTTGTACCGCAGATACTGGAGTGGATTCCAAAAACTCCAAGTGAACCCATTCTGTAGGTATAGGTACACAATCATTTGGATTTTCTAAGGGCAACCTACTTAGCGCATCAGCCGTACCTAGAAGTTTACCTGACCGATGTACTAAGTCAAATTTATAGGCTTGTAGAATCAATGCCCATCGTTGAATCCTACCTGAGGCCATAACTGGAATATTTTTATTAGGTGAAAATAAACCTAAAAGAGGCTTATGGTCAGTAATTAGTTTAAATTCATGACCCCATAGATAGAAATGAATTTTTTTTACTGCAAATACTAAGGCTAATGCTTCACGTTCCACTTGTGCATATCGTCTTTCCGTCTCGGTTAGTGTTCTAGAAGCAAAACAGATAGGCCTATCTACACCATCAATGTGGTGAGATAACACTGCCCCAATTCCATAAGAACTGCTGTCTGCTGAAACTACGAAGGAAGTTTACGATCATAATGCACTAGGAGAATGGACTTTAGTAGTACGTCCTTGGAAGCCTCAAATGCTTCCTTTTGAGTTTTCTCCCATCTCCACTGTTCCCCAGATCGTAATAGCTTATTTAGGGGTTCAAGGAAAGTCGATGCATTAGGCAAAAATTTCCTATAAAAGTTTAGGAGACCTAAATAAGCTTGTAACTGTGTGATGTTTTGTGGAGGTGGTGCCTTTTCTATTGCTTTTATCCACCGTTGGATGAATGCCTGAGGCATCTATGCGAAACCCTAAATATGAAACCTCGTTAGTGACCCATGAACACTTTTCCCTCTTTAGCTTAAGTCCGGCATCCCGGAGTCGTTTTAGAACAGTGGTTAATCTAGTTAGGTGTTCTTTTTTAGAAGAACCTGAAATGAGGACATCATCTAGAAAGCAAAGTACCCCTGGAATGTGACCTAGAACTTGGTCCATTGTCCTCTGAAAAATACCCGAGCCGATGCTATTCCATAGCATAGCCTATTGTACTTATATAGGCCTCGGTGAGTATTTATGATAGTTAATTCTTTAGAGTTTTCGTCTAAACTTAGTTGAGCATAGGCTTAGGACATATCGAGTTTTGTGAAATATTTACCCCCAGCCAGAGAGCTAAATAATTCATCAGGCTTGGGTATAGGATAGCAATCTAGAAGGACGGCTCTATTTGCTGTTAAACGGTAATCCCCACATAACCGCACGGACTTGTCCGGTTTTAGTACAGGAACTACTGGGGCAGCCCACTTAGCGTGTGTGACTGGTTCAATAATATTATCTTTTAGCAGCCTGTCAATTTCTAAATCTACCTTCTCCCGCAGTGCATGCGTAATTGAACGAGCCTTACAAAATTTCGGAGTTACATTAGGATCTACTTCTATGCAGACCTGATGGCCTTTTAGGTTGCCTACTTCCGGCCCAAAAACAGAAGAAAACTCCCTTAACAATGAGTCTATGTCAGATGGATATGAGAGTGTATGCACATCTGCCTGACCCCTTGGCAAGATTTTGTCAATCGGTATTTTCAAAGCATCAATCCAATCACGGCCTAGTAGAGTAGGCCCTTGCTCATCCACCACTAACAGGGTTATAGGATGAGACAAAGTTTTCTGGTTGAGTGTAACTGTGACGTATGCTTCTCCACAAATAGGTATTTGTATGTCTCCATATTTCTTCAAGATAGTTTTAGAGGCATGTAGTTTAGGTGCATTTCGGAAAGTTCCCTCAAAAACCTTCTTGGACATGACAGTCCGGGCAGCACCTGTATCCAGTTCTAGAGGAACTGTAATTCCATTTAGGCCTACCTCTACAACATATGGGCCTGTATTATTCCCACTTTGTTGCTCATAAAATAGGTACTCCACTCCAATGTTCGAAGTATTTCCCTTTTGAGGATTTACACTAGAAATGTTAAAATTAGAATTTTCATCCTTTGTTTTCTTTGAAAAACACACTTTAGCTATGTGGCCTATTTTGCTACAGTTTCGGCAAACTGCTTCTTTAAAAGAGCAGTCCTTCTTCCAATGGTGTTTTCCACACCCTGTACATGGCTTGGAAGGCTTAGTAGATTAGTAGGCTTAGTCGTATTTGCCTCATACCTTTTATTTGTCTGTCTAGTAGACTCATTAGGTCTGCCAGGCCTAGAAGATTTAAAGCTATTTACGTGTTGGGCTTTACTACTATGATTGCCAAAAGCTCTAACATCTTTAGCAGCTGCTTCTCTAGCCGTAGCTATTTCTACAGCCTGACTAAAAGTTAGGTCCTGTATGGCTAATAGGGCTCTCTGAGTAGACTCCTCTTTGAGACCCATTACAAACCTCTCTCTCAGCATTTCATCTAATTTGTCCCCAAATTTACACGTACGGCTTTGGCTTTTTATTCCTGCAACAAACTCTGCAATGCTTTCATTTCCCGTCTGATACCTTGAATAGAATTTGAAACGTTCATAGATGAGAACTACTCGGGGTTTGTAGTGATCGGTTAGGGCCTGTACCAATTCATTATAGGTGCAGGTTTCCGGTGCTTTAGGAGAAACTAGGTCCATAACTAAACCAAACGTTTTAGGGCCTATTATAGTTAAAAAGGTAGGTACTTTCTTAGCATCAGGAATGGAATTTGCGTCGAAAAACAACCTCACCCGAGTGGCATAAGCTTCGAAGTCCTCCCCAGAGTCTTCGTAGGGGCTTATATGGCCAATCACCGACATGCTAGAGCAAAACCGAATTAGGCCAAATCACGTGAAGTAGGTTAGATTAGGTTTAAATTTGATCTAGTTACTCCCCAGTTAGGGCTGAATAGTGAATTGTATTAGAGTTAGGGCTGAGTAGGAATTAGTTTTAGAGTTAGGGCTGAGTAGGAATTAGTTTTAGAGTTAGGGCTGAGTAGGAATTAGTTTTAGTTAGGGCTGAGTAGGAATTAGTTTTAGAGTTAGGCTCGCGGGACCTACGCTATAGTACGGTAGCTTACCCACACAAACAAACCAAATCGGACGACCCACTAGGCTACATCCAATTTTCCAAACCACCACTTGAGCCCAATAAGCCAAATTAAACCATTGAGCCCAATTCAATGAGCTTAATCGAATCACATGAGCTTAATTAAATCCCATCCTCGTCGCCAAATGTGATAGCGTGGGGTTGACACCCCAGTTAGGTTACTTAGGTTCTAGCAAACAATCAAAAGCACTTACCGGTGCGTTGAATTAGGTATTCTTTGAAGCCTACCGTTTTATTCCTGTGTCCCACAAACAGCCTACCTAACTCTCTCTTACATTACCAATTTAGAAGCTATAGACATTACCCCTAACTATACTTAAGTACGAACAACTTTCTACCCGATTTGTCACTTTAGAAACATCACCTAATTATATTCAGCACCAAAGATTTGGTCAGATAGGAAAAAACATGTCTAGGCCAGCCCAAAGCAATACGAACAGCCGCGTTGGTTCGTTTATGACTTGCTCTTGCCATTCAGCTTAGATTTAGTGATATTTACCCTTTAGTGACTTTTAGACTATATACATATATATACATACACGTCACCTCACTCTCTCTCTCATATATATATATATATATATATATATAAAATCGACACAATTGTTCGCAATTTCTGAGGCAGCACCCCCATAACTGAAAGTCACGAGCCGCCACTGGCTATATAGTCTAAAAGTCACTAAAGGGGAAATATCACTAAATCTAAGCTGAATGGCAACAGCAAGGCATAAACGAATCAACGCGGCTGTTCGTATTGTTTTTGGGCTAGCCTAGAGATGTTTTTTCCTATCTGACCTAATCGTTGGTGCTGAGTGTAATTAGGTGGTGTTTCTAAGGTGACAAATGGGGTAGGAAGTTGTCCGTACTTAAGTATAGTTAGGGGTAATGTCTATAGCTTCTAAATTGGTAATGTAAGAGTGTTAGGTAGGCTGTTTGTGGGACACAGGAATCTAATGGTAGGCTCCCAAAGGAATATCTAATTCAACGCACCGGTAAGTGTTTTGATTGTTTGCTAGAACCTAAGTAACCTAACTGGGGTGTCTACCCCCACGCTATCACAGTACCTATTTCGATTTGTTATACTAATTACAAATGCAAACAACTTTAAAAAGAAAGAAGACTATGGAAAAACTATACGCGCTTACAACATGGTATCGTATGTGATACCTTTACTTCATAATTAAATATAAATTATTAATTAATTGAATTAAATATCTATACAGAATAGCCTCGGGATTGGCGACATAGCCTAATGGGAATGAAATGATTGCCATACATACATAGAACCTGTATGTAGGCATCCGGCCTACCTAACCACGAGAAACATTTATTATTTCACGTGAACAAAATTTTCCATTGCTAACTCATGAGATTACATCAAGGCAAGGGTCAACAACATTCGGCAAATCAGCAATTTATACTAAAATATGAAGATATATTATAGCGGCGCTGGCTCGGAACTCTTTATGTTACAGCGAACGCATTAAACAGGGAAGATGTGCTTTTGTCTTCCCCAAAGTTCTGAGTGAATTCCTTATAATATAAAACCTAATAACTATAAAAAGGATTGGCCTATTCCTTCAGGGGTTTAATTAGTGACTGCCTATATTAGTTATAAAGTGTCAACTCGCAGTGTAGGCTCCATCGTAACGGCCCTACATCGAAGAAGACCGTCACCCCCTACATCGAAGCAAACTAAGGCCCAGCGAAAATAAGGTGGGACACTTTCTTTCGTTCACATATAGGCATCTAAAATCCTGAGGCTAGAATTATCGAAAACAATTAAATATAAAGAGGTCCTTTGAAGACCTACACATACATAACTCTCTAACGAAAAGACATGGGGCTTTTGTCAGTAACTCTCCACTGAAGTCTGCTGGAAATTTCCAACGGATGAAGGTATCAGGCAATCAACCCATAGCCCTATATAGTTTTTTCACAAAGACTATTTGAACTAAAACTATTTGAAAACTTAATATTATTTTCGGAATCAGCGTGCAAAAATTACTATATAAGTGATAAAATATTTCGGACAACAAAACCATCGCAGGCCTGTGTAATATACTCATCAAAATCGATAATAAAGCAATGTTATATGCATGAGATGCATTTTCATCTGTTTATGAGTATAAATTTTAACAAATTTTACGAGTCTACAGCAGCTACCCGATCTCCGCCCCCGTTCCCGTGTACAACTTCTTGATGGGTGTTTATAGAATAGAATAATAGAAGTTGAAACGTGATGCAATATTATTGGACTTAAGGAAAAACTATACATGCCTACAATATGGTATCGTATATGATACCTTTATTTCTTAATTAAATACAAATTACTAATTTATTGAATTAAATAACTACAAAATTGCCTCGGGATTGGCGACATAGCCTATTAGAAATGAAAATAATTGCCATACATAGAAGTGATAGAACCCAATTGGGCCCACATACAACAAAGAAAACGTATTATTTCGTATCAAAATTTTCCATCGCTGACGCATGAAAATTACTTCGAGAGAAGAAATAATGAAAACAAAAAATTAGACGTCTGGGGACTTTGTAAAGTCAGCGAAATTGAAGACAAAGAAATTTATATTAGCTGCTCAGAGCTGGCTGAGTTCCAAGCGATGCTTTAAGCAAGGGAGACGTACTTAATCTTCCTATAAGTTCTGAGTGAATACCAAGTAATATAAACCTAATAACTCAAAAGAGTAGGCCTATTCCTTCAGGTATTTAAGTGTAGTGAATGCCTATATTAATTAAACCAAATAAACTCGTTGCGTAACTCCATCGCCGACATCAAAAGAGAGCCGCGCGTCCTACAACCAGAAGCGAGGCCCGACAAAATAAGGGATGGTAATTTCTTTCTTTACCATTAGGCAGTGCTAAATACCGAAGGCATATAAATTAAATTTTAACCAAAAAAACACTACTTAACGAGGTCTTCTGAAGAGCTCCACAAACACAACTTTTTAACGAAAAAACGTAGGGTTCTTGCTATTCAACTCTCCACAATATATCTGCTGGAAATTTCCAATGGATGAGGGTGACGGCAATCATCCATAACTCTATATAATTTTTTTATAGGACTCTTCATATGACCGTATCATTTCTTGTTTTAATAAAGATTACATATAGTCAATTTTCCACCCGGTTAGGTTAATTAAATGCCCGGTTAGGTCGACTGAATGCCCGGTTAGGTCAACTGTACACCCTTGACGATTGGTTAGGTTAAGTCGTGATATTTTCGTTAGTTTAAACTATCACGACTTAACTTAACCAATCGTCAAAAGCGTGCAGTTGACTTAACTGGGGAGCCAATAATTTTCACGTAGGTTTCGATTAATTTTAAGCAACTTTTACCAAAAGTGTGTTTTAGGTATAGCTACTGCATATATATATATACAAAGGTGGGCACCCGTGCCTCAAAAAGGACCGACGGTTCCGGTCCCGGTCCTTGCCTCAAACTGGACCGACGGTCCCGGTCCTTTCTGAAGATAGGACCTAGGAACGACTCGGTCCTCGGTCCTCGGTCCTCTGCCTCTTGTCGTCGGGGCGCTCCTGAGGGTCTCCTCTCCGTTTCTTCTTTTTCTGGAGCTCCACCCCGTCCTTGATGCACTGGTCGAACTGGTTCTGGACGTGAGGGTGGCGCCTGGAGACATGTCGCTTGAGGTTGTTTTGGCTCTTGTTGCTTGTCGAGAGGATGTTCTTGTTCGGCAGGCACAGCAAGCACTTGTACTCCAGGTTCTGCTCACCCTTGGGGCCCAGGTATTCAAAGTATTTGTCCAGGTACGGCCAGGGATTGCCGGGTTCAGTTCTTCCGCTAGGAGCTCCAGTTGCTTGACTTGAAGTTGAAGCACTAACATCAGTAGATTCTTCGTCTCCTCCAGGTGTTGAAACAAGTTTCAGTTCAGTCTCAGTCTCTTTCTGAGTCTTCTGGAGCAAACGATCTATCTTCTTTAGAACTTCAAATAATCACTAAACACACTAAAATCACTAAAAAGACCGTCCGGAATTGCTTAAAAATGGACCGTCGCTCCTCATTTCGGTCCTCACTGAGAAAAGGACCGACTTTCCCGCTCACGGTCCTTAAAAAGGACCGAGTTCCTGGAGTTCGGTCCTTTTGGAACTCGGTCCTGCCCACCTTTGTATATATATATATATATATATATATTAGGGATGTCACGGGTACCCGATAGGGTACTGTACTACTCGATGATACCCGACCCGATCAGGTAATTGTTAAAAAATCGGGTACGGGTAGTAAAAACCAAATTCTAATTTAATTTTAATTTTATTGTTTTGCAGGTTTTCTTGATATATTTTTTGTATAATATTTTTTTAACAAAACATTCAAAATGGCAAATCGTAGTATGGTTTGGGACTATTTTGTCTGATAAATTAGATAATAGTAAAGCCAAGTGTTTGAACTGCACACATTTAATAAGTCGCGGTACT
The DNA here is from genome assembly GCA_023014485.1 of Bathynomus jamesi. Taxonomy (NCBI): domain Eukaryota; kingdom Metazoa; phylum Arthropoda; class Malacostraca; order Isopoda; family Cirolanidae; genus Bathynomus; species Bathynomus jamesi. The sequence goes on along the minus strand of JAJOZX010000366.1, from coordinate 80,507 downwards.
AAACCAACAAAGTTTGGAACGTCTTCAATACCCGATCGGGTATTACACTTCGGGTACACGTACCCGATTACCCGGTAAAAGTGCTACCCGTTGCATCCCTAATATATATATATATATATATATATATATATATATATATATATATATATATATATATATGATGCAAACTTGTCACGGAACGCAAGTTGCGTCGCTACTAGAAGAAGACTTACAAGAAAATTCACAGTCGCCTCTTCAACCTCTGGGACGAGTACGACGAGGGCAGCAAAAGCGCCTCGCAGCTCTTGAAGGTCTGCGCCCGTATTTACAACCCAGATACACAGTAGGTCTTCGTCTGACACGCAGTGGCTGCGGCATTCAATTATGTGGACCCACCTCACCTTTGTTCACATTGTAAATACAATATATATGTTACAGGCAAAGTATGAAATTCAGGTATTCTATACAATACCTAGGCATTCTCTACATTGCCGTATGGTTTTTAGGCAAAGTATGAAATGAATGTTGTATTACAGTTAGGTTAGGTTAATTGAATGCTAAGTTAGATCACTTGTATGCCCTTGACGATTGGTTAGGTTAAGTTGTGATATTTTCGTTAGTTTTGACAATAAATGAAATATCATGACAACCTAACCAATCGTCAAGGGCGTACAGTTGACCTAACCGGGCATTCTATTAACCTTCATTAACCTTTATTAACCTTCATTAACATTTATTCATTAGCCTTCATTAACATTCATTTCATACTCGTATTTTGTCTAAAAACCATACGGCAATGTATAGAATGCCTAGTATTGTAAAGACGTTATTTTTGTATTTTATTTTATTGGGTTCAGAATCCCAGCTGAGCCGTGAACGGTCAAGCTCTGAAGGGCCAGTTCAACCAACAGCCCAAGTTGAGCTAGATTAAAAACTTACGGACTTGAGGTCCTATTAGGTCCTACCTCAGGGTTGCTGACTCGATGTGGGCCTACCTTAGGCCTCAGTTGCATAAAATTCAGATAAAAACAAAAGGGGCACTATTTATGGTCTTCTTTCTAAACCTTGCAACAACAACACAACCTGCACCATTGCACGATGCAACAATCTTGTATCCAAACAACCAAGCTTAATTGCAAGAGAGCTCTCTATAAGACCACGCCCTGTAAGTGCCGCATTCAACAAACGAGTAGGAAGGACGCGCAGCGCCCCCTAAAAATGATGCCACAAGAGAGCCCAAACAATGATTCCACAAGAGAGCCCAAACAATGATGCCACAAGAGCCCAAAAATGCTAGCTCTAAATTAAGTGAATTTTTCACTAACCTTACAATTATGAGATGGATATATACACACCTTAACTTAATATATACAAGCAATGCTGCATCAACCAGCTTAGTCATCATATCGCCTTGGGACAACAGTGGCTCTTCCTCTTCTAGATTTTCTAACACTCCCCACCGAACAGGCATTGTTGTTATTACCTTCTGCAAATTTAGCCAAGCCTTCTCCATGAGGCTGTAGCTCAAATGTTTCATCTTGACTATCCGTGTTTTTGCTGATTTCTAAAGCATAGAGTTTTTGTATAGGTCTCTTTAATTTACCTCTCGAAGTCTTTACCAGTGCAGACCTAACTAAATTGTCTTTGCCAACAAACAACTCTTCAATTATGCCAAGCTTCCAGCATTGCCTTGGTCTTTCATCTCCGATCATTACCACTTCTCCCACCTTGATACAATTTGCATTGGAGCCCTTTACATTGCCTGATGGGTTAATAATTGAGTTCTGGCAAGTATTCCATCTGCCACCTCTTCCATAACTGATCTTGTAGTTCTTCAAGGTACTTGAACCTTCTGGTTAACTCTCCTTGAGTGCTCTGGATAGGCTGTAAGTCTTCTGGCAAACTGGGGCTTGATGTTAATCGTTTACCACAAAGAAAATGATTTGGTGTCAATGGCTCTGCATCCTGCATACTGTTATAAACAAAAGTGATAGGCCTACTGTTCACCATTGCTTCTACTTCACACAAAACAGTGCAGAATTCTTCTTTGCTCAAATGAACATTAGCTAAAAGTTTCTTTAATGAACACTTTACACTTCTCACTAGCCTTTCCCAAAATCCTCCCCACTATGGTGCTCTCTCAACAATAAACTCCCACTGTACCCCTTGGTGTGAAAAGTAGGATTGGAATCCTCCCTCTTTTAGCAAGGACCAAACTTCTTGCAGTTCCTTTGCAGCCTTTTGGAGGTTTGTGCATTATCCGATATGATTTTATTTGGGAAACCTCTTTTGTTCACAAACCTTTTAAAGGCCAAAAGAAATACATCACTACTTAAGTTGCTTACCAACTCCAAATGGATTGCTCTGGTGGTAGCACATGTGAAAAGACATATATAACCTTTGTTAGACTCCCCTTGCTCAAACACATAGACTGGACCTGCGAAGTCTACTCCCACTACATCAAATGGGGCAGTATAGACACACCGTTCTCTTGGAAGTGGAGCCACCTTTTCATAAGGCTTTGCACTCCAACGCTTGCAAACCACACATTTATGCAAGACCTTTTTTACTACTAGTCTAATTTTGGGAATCCAAAACTGTTGTTTGATCTCTATCATCACTTTTCTAACTCCAGCATGTAACAACTTATGATGAGTATCCAGGATCAAAAGTTCCACAAAGTGCCCCACAGAAGGTAGCAAAATTGGATGTCTTTTCTCCTCTGAAAGCCCAGAAAACTGTAGTCTACCTCCTACTTTCAATAAATCCTGATCGAAAAACACACCCAAACCCTTGAGAGCAGAATGTGTTGGAAGAACCTGTAATGGACTGCTGGTGAGCAATTCCCTCTCTTCACCAAATTTTTCTTTCTGCACATATATCACCCAGTATTGCCTGGCTTGCTGAATCTCCTTACTGTTCAGAATTCCCCCTCCTTGTTTCTCCCTTACTGTAATATTGTTTGCAAATCTATATACCCATGCTGTCACTCTTAACAACCTTTTCAGACTGCTAATGTTCTCAAGCTTCAATATGGGGTCCTGCTGCATAATTTGACAACTGTTCACAGTACATTTTCTCATTTCACTCACCCATTCTTCTTGAGCCTGGCATTCTCCTACAATAGGCTGATTAGAAGGCCAGTTTTCACTTCCAAGTTTTAGCCACTCTGGCCCATTCCACCACAAACTTGACTGTACAAGATCTTTCACTGAAATTCCTCGTGTTGGTAAATCAGCTGGGTTTTGGGTGCCTGGACAATGCTTCCATTGCTTGGGATCTGTGTGCTTGAATTTCCTCCACCCTATTGGCAACAAATGGTTTCCATTTCCTTGCCTGGCTTCTTAACCAGTGCCAAACTATAGTGGAGTCTGTCCAATAATAACTTGGAATTTCATAGAGGGCCAAAAACTTTTGCACTGTAACTGCAAGCCGACTAGCCATAACTGCATCCATCAATTCCAACCTTGGAATAGAAAGCCTTTTCAAAGGTGCTACTCTGCTTTTTGCAGCAACCAACCTACAACTTACTTCCTCTTTGAATGTGCCTCTTATATAAATACAAGTTGCATAGGCTTCCTCACTTGCACCACAAAAGATGTGCAGCTCCAAATTGTCTGGACTATTGTTCAACTCTCCAAAGTACCATCTTGGGATTTCAATGTCTTCAAGATGTGCCAATTCTTTGAACCAATATTTCCACCTTACCACCATATGATCAGGTAACTCTTGGTCCCAACCAAGTCCAATTTCCAAGAGGCTCTGAAATCAAATTTTTTACTTTATCACAAATGGAGCCAGGAATCCAAGAGGATCAAAGACCTTTGAAACCAAACTAAGAGCTGTACGTTTTGTCCACCTTGTCTCATTCTCAGCCAGCTCTACTTAAGATTTCCCATTGAAGGTAAACAAATCCTCTCCTTGCTGCCAAACAATGCCTAGCACCTTTGTATCTATTACCCACAACTCCTTAATACCAGAATTCTCAATACTTTCTGCTGCATCAGGTAATACACAGGACTGACTCATAAACTGTTGTAATTGAGAATGATTGGTCTGCCATTTTCTAAGCTCCATGCCAGCCTCCCTCATTATAGCTCTAGCCTCCCTGAATATCTGTTTAGCCACTTCTGTATTATCCACGGAACACAGCAAATCATCAGCATAAAATTTTTTCCTTATATGTTCAATAGTGTTAGGATAGACTTCAGAATATTTCTTAAAATGGTACTGCATCGTAGCTGCCAACAGAAATGGATTAGAGCTGAGGCTGTTAGAAAATCTAGAAGAGGAAGAACCATTGTTGTCCCAAGGCGATATGATGACTAAGCTGATTGATGCAGCATTGCTTGTATATATTAAGTTAAGGTGTATATATATCCATCTCATAATTGTAAGGTTAGTGAAAAATTCACTTAATAAGAGCTAGCATTTTTGGGCTCTTGTGGCATCAGTGTTTGGGACGCTGGTGGCATCATTTTGGGGCGCTGCGCGTCTTTTCTACTCGTTTGTGGGATGTCGTACGTACAGGGTGTGGTCTTGTAGAGAGCGCTCTTGCAATTCAGTTTGGTTGTTTAGATACAAGATTGTTGCACCGTGCAATAGTCCAGGTTGCGCTGTTGTTGCAAGGTTGAGAAAGAAGACCATAAATAGTACCCCTTTTGTTTACATTAAATTCATGTAACTAAGGTCTAAGGTAGGCCCGCATCGAGTCAGCAACCCTGAGGTTACCCTGAGGTAGGACCTAATAGGATCTCAAATCCGTAAGTTTTAATTTAGCTTAACTTGGGCTTCAGGTAGAACTGGCCCTTTAGAATTTGGCCGTTCACGGCTCAGCTGGGATTTTGAACCCGACAAATAAATAAAATAACAGAGGCCAAACAACACTGACTTCATTCTATATGCTTGAACCTTAGGTTCATTTTTCAACAAGTCTTTCGTATCCACCCACAGATACCTTACTGCATCTCTGTCCTCTGGTTTTAACTTTATCCGCAAAAAGGCTTGCTTCACATCTGTAGTCAATGCTACTCTACCAAACCTGAATCTCAGTAACAAGGAAAATAAATCTGCATTTAAATTTGGCCCAGCATCCAAACAGTCATTCAAGGACACACCACCTTTGTCATTGGCTGAGCCATCAAAAACTACCCTCAGTTTGGTGGTAGTTTTGTCTCGCCGTACCACTGCATGGTGTGGCAGATAATGTACCTCCTGGCTCACCAGCTCACCTTGCACCCTTTCAGCATAGCCCTCCTTTACATAGCTTAGGATGGCCTCATTGTATTCAATTAACAACTCCTCATTTTTTCTTAGCCTGTACAATGAAGTCTCCAACCTCCTATTAGCTAGCTGAAGGTTTGAACTGGGTTTGCAAAAATCCTTCCAAGGGAGGCCAACTTCATAGCAACCATCTCTAAACCCAATCCCTTTTTCAAATTGCTCTAAAACATCACTGTTCACTGTACTTGCCTGTTTGTCATTTATGCCAATGGATTCAAGTTCCCAAAACGCTTTCAAATGCCTTTCCAAACCATGGCTGTTCTCCTCAATCTTAACAAAAAGAGCTTTAACCTCCATTTCATTGCAATAGCTACCATGTAGCATCCATCCTAGCTTACTTTCAATAGCTACTGGACCTCGAGATGTGCGGACGATATTACCAGTGATGAAGTCCCAATAATAGTCAGCTCCAATCAAAAGACTATCTTTTGTTCCTTCAAACTTATTAGTGCCCAAATTAATTCCTTTAACCGCAATTCTTGGACACATGCCATATCTAAACAAGTAGTGACTGGAGCACAAAGTTCCTCGATCTCTACAGCTTGGACCTTGATAGTGGGACCTTGTGGTAACAACCCCTTAACCAGAACTTCTACCTTCTTAAGTTTGGTTCGGTTTTGAACGGAACCCCCAAACCCAGAAATTCTTAAATTTTCCCTCTTAAGTTCTTTAAACTTCAATTTTCTGGAAATTCTGGTCTTAATAAAGCTACATTGGCTACCACTATCAAACAACACTCTTACAGTAGCTTCTCCATCATTCCCAAATTAATAATACTGCAGCTGTTTGCAATAACCCCCTTTACTTTTACTCCCTTTAATAGCAGTGGCATGTGCCACTGATGTCTCTACTTCAGGGGTAGGCCTACTAGGAGTGTTTTCACACAATAATGGCTGATGCCGGCCATGGCATTTTTTGCACAAAATTTTAAACTTACAAAACCTTGCTCTGTGACCTTTCAAAAAACATTTAAAACATGCTGTGGACTTAGTTACCCTGTCCTTTCTCTCCTCAAAAGCTAAAGCCTCAGCCACCTCTCATTTATATGACTTGTGGTTGTCTTCGCAAAATATGCATTCCTTGATTCCCTTTAATTTATTCTCAGAGGATGCATGTAGAGCTAACACTGTACCTGGGCTATTCCTCTTTGTCCTCTTTGTAGAAACTTTGGTGCTGTGCCTGCCTTTGTTCCCTTGTTTAACATCCCACTGTGCAAACTCAATTCCCTCTCGTCTTGCTAATTCTGTGCCTAAAAGTCTTAACATCTGCTGAAGGGGGATGTACACTTGTTCTGTGGAGTGTCCTCTACTTAATTCAAGCAAAATTGAGCTAGGCAATTTAGACTCCAGTATAATAACCAACATTATACCATACCTTTCCATTCCTACACCCAAGTTGTCCAGGGACCTAGTTCTAACTTCAAATTCATCATATAACTGCCGTAACTCCTTGACACTATTGGGATTATTAACAGGAGGTATAGCTAAAAGTTCACGGAGGTGACTTTTAATTAAAATCTCTGGTTTACCAAATCGTTTCTTTAATATATCCCAAGCTATATTATAATTAGCCTCTGTTAATGCTAATCCTGCTATTGTCTTTGCTGCCTCCCCTTCCAAGAGGGACTGCAAATAATTAAACTTCTCCACCGCACTTAACACTTGACTAGAATGAACTGCTGATGGAAAACTGTCTGCCCATCCTTGCCATTCCTGAATACTCCCAGAAAATGTTTTGAGTACAAGCCTCGGTAATTGAACTGCAGATCTGTTAACCTTAACTTCACAAACACCATTTGTTGAGTGTTGTGTTTCATTATTAGACCTAGTCTCTAACTGTACTGAGCTGCTAAATTCTTTTGCTCTGTGGCCTACTTTAATTATGTCATCAATAATCTCTCAAAGTAAATTATGTTATTTTCTATTTCATCCTCTTCTATAAGAGCCTCAATTTTAACATTTACTTCGCTTAGAGCAACCTTTTTAGTTTCTAATATGGAAAGCTGCGCAGTCACTAAGCTTAAATCCTCTTGCTCTATGGCAGAATCTATAGTGGCAATGACCTTTGTAATTAGTCCTTTATAGGCGCTTCTCCTTTTTTTAAACTTGTTCAATTCAGCTGCACTCATCTTCAATGTAAACAACAATTGGGCTCAATGCCAAATAAGCTGAATTGGCAAAAATACTTAACCAAACTGATCAAACTCAAATTTTGCTTTTTTCAAATAAACTGAATTGCATGGTTGGGGTACTGACCAACCACCAGTATGGAATACCAAATTTTCCACCCAAGTAACTGGCGCACTGAAGTCCGCAACCTTCGCCTACGAATAATAAACCAAAATTAACCAAACCGGTAAAAATGTAGGCCCAAAACAACGACAGACTAGTGGCCAAGTTTCGCAATTGGGCGACCAAACTTTCTACCCTGGGACCTTAACTCAATAATGTTCAACCCGTCTAGGCCTAACTTGGGCTACAATTTGCACAATCAGAACTTTGCCGGAAAATAGTCACTGACTCAGTCTTGGGCTAGAATCCGGTTCCGAAGGACCATGTTAATTTTTTTTATATTTTTATTGGGTTCAGAATCCCAGCTGAGCCGTGAACGGCCAAGCTCTGAAGGGCCAGTTTAACCTACAGCCCAAGTTAAGCTAGACTAAAAACTTACGGACTTGAGGTCCTATTAGGTCCTACCTACGGGTTGCTGACTCGATGTGGGCCTACCTTAGGCCTCAGTTGCATAAAATTCAGATAAAAAACAAAAGGGGCACTATTTATGGTCTTCTTTCTAAACCTTGCAACAACAACACAACCTGCACCATTGCACGATGCAACAATCTTGTATCTAAACAACCAAACTTAATTGCAAGAGAGCTCTCTATAAGACCACGCCCTGTAAGTGCCGCATTCAACAAACGAGTAGGAAGGACGCGCAGCGCCCCAAGAAAATAATGCCACAAGAGCCCAAAAATGCTAGCTCTAAATTAAGTGAATTTTTCACTAACCTTACAATTATGAGATGGATATATATACACCTTAACTTAATATATACAAGCAATACTGCATCAATCAGCTTAGTCATCATATCGCCTTGGGACAACAATGGCTCTTCCTCTTCTAGATTTTCTAACAATAAAATACCTGAATTTCATACTTTGCCTGTAACATATACACATGTATAAGATGCAAATATATCAGGGTTGGTACCCAAAAACCCACCCAAAAACCCAAGACCAAAAACCCAACCTAAAAACCCACATCAATTTACTGAAATCCGGAAATTTGTACGCCAACATTTGTACGACGGAAATTTATACGCCAGCATTTGTACGCCAGAACATTTATACGACTGGAAATTTATACGCCAAGCATTTGTACGACGGTAATTTATACGTTATACGCAAGAAATTCATGATCAGTTAGTTAATAAAATTGAATTTGAAACTAGGTAAGTTAAAATACAAATTATCACAAATTATGAAATTACATATTACAATAATTAAATGCATAATTGAAACTAGATTTCAGCTTATCAATTTAAGAGAAAATGTAACTAGCGATATACAGAACAAATGTCATTTAAAAAAATCGGAGAACAAATCTTGCGAATTTTTTCTCATTAATCTCCAGACCTAACCTAACCTAACGAATGTCATTTAAAAAATCGGGGAACAAATCTTGCGAGTTTTTTCTCATTAATCTCCAGACCTAACCTAACCTAACCTAACCTAACCTAACCATCTGTACCTATTCAATAACTATTTACCTACCTGTTAATCCTTTAATGCGCTGTGATACATGATAAAATTTAAAATTCCTCAAATTGAAATTATTTTCAAAATATTTAAATAATGTTTACTTTTATTTATTTATTTGTTTTTGCACCTGTGCTTATGTTTATATAAAAAAAATGAAGTCACGGTTATCATGGGTAGATCGCCATACTTAAGTCAAAAAAGTCTGGTATAGCGCATACTTAAATTACCGTCGTACAAATGTCGGTCGTATAAATTTCCAGTCGTATAAATGTTCTGGCGTACAAATGCTGGCGTATAAATTTCCGTCGTACAAATGTTGACGTACAAATTTCCGCACACGCAATTTACTTCTCATAAACTTATTTTTAACTTTCCATTTTTTATAATATGGTTATTAGGGTGTGTCAAATTTTGTCAACTTTTTTCAAATCAATTTTGGTAGTGAAAATATAGTGTCTTTTCATGTCAAAACTTGAAATTGGCCAACCAGAATGAAATAAAATAACCCTTACCTATGTCAATTTTACCTTAAAGTTTCAGAAATTGACTCTTTTACTAAATAATAGGACATAAATTGATTAACTATTCATCTGTCACAGAATTATCCCACTGATCCCATATGGAGTGTTTTCAAGGTCATATAGTTGTTGTACAATGTACAAGTCACAACATGAATAGAACTGTCCCTCTCTCTCAGTCCTCAGTTGCCTCTTAGATGTCATAGACGGTGGTTTGCTGTTATTGCTCTTGTACCTACTTCATAGTTATTCTACTAGACGAACACTACAGTTTAACTGTAAGTATGGATTGATTATTACAATTATTTATTATTATCATATTCTTCTGTCTAATTATGTTGTAATCCCATGAAATATTTTTTTATTGAATTTTAGAACATCGAATGACTAAACTTTGAAACATCGTAATTGATATAAAATACTTAAATGCTTTTCTTTCTTTTCAGATATTCCTAAGATGCCAAAATTGAAGACAAGAGGTCAGTCGTCATGCCACTTGAGCCTGTTAGTCGGTACAGGCAAGGAGCTTCCCGTATCAGAACTACCAACAGTGCGAGACATGCTGAGACTAGGGTTACTCCTTCGTGAACAAAATACAAAGGATAGAAGGAACTACACAGAGAAAGAGCTCATAAGGGACATGATTACCCCTCTTCTGCATCAGTGGAAAAAAGCTAATGTGTTATTCAAACCACCTGTACTCAATCAGTATAGAACTATTGAGCTAAAATTAACAAAGCTGTGACACAAAGCAGTTGAGACATCACTTGGTAAAGGAAAACTAGCAAAGAAAAATAAATTTCTGCACACACTTGATACTCTTCTTGACATTTTTAACTGCCAGTGTCCTATAGAGTTGTGTTCTGAAGCCAATTGTTCTCCCTCATGCAGAAGAGAACCTCACCCTCACATTGATTGTCGCTGTCCTCGTGAGAAGAAGATCCCTGTTTTGGAGCTGGCTTTCATAAAGACGCAGAGAATAAAGGCAGGAGGCCAAGGAAGTATGCAGATTGGTTCGGCAGATTATTCAGAAACCAAAAAACAGATTGTTATTGCTAAGAAAAGAGAGAAAATCCGAGAGAGGGAAGAAAGGAAGAAAAAGAAGAGCGAAGAAGCCACCCAAAGAGATGAAGAGCTCTATCAAGAGGTTTCTCACTTCTTTGACAGCTCTTCAGATGAACAGAAAGAAGCAACATCAGATGATAGCTCGGAAATGCCATCTGAACCTTCGCCGAAGAGAATGAAATACAACACTAAAGACATCTCAAACATTGCCCTTGCCAGTATTCGCCACCATACGGGGCTACGAGAGACTGCAGAGATTGCCACTGCCGCTTGGATAGATGCAGGCCTCATCAGCCGAGAGGATACATCCTTAGTGATAGATCATAATAAGATAAGAAGAGCACAAGAAAAAATAATGAAGGAAATATCTGATCAGCATGAAAAAGATTTGAAGGAGGAAGGTCTCTCTTGCCTTTTGTTTGATGGAAGAAGAGATGACACAAAAGTTCTCCTAGAGGTAGAGGGAATGGACAGAAAGTTTCCCGGTCTCATCAAAGAAGAACACTACTCTGTGTGTCCGAACCTGGTGGCCGCTATTTGTTTCACTTTGTTCCTGAAGCAGAAGTAGAAGGCAAGAAACATGCAGAGGCAATTGCTGATCAAATAATATGTTGACTTCAAGAAAGAAGACTTGACAGTTCACTGCAGGTCGTTGGTGGAGACTCAACTGCGGTGAACACTGGATGGCAGGGCGGTGTTATGACGCATTTAGAGAAAAAACTTGGAAGAAGGCTTGTTTGGATTTTATGTGATTTGCACACAGGGGAACTACCTCTTCGTCGTCTCATCCACGAACTTGATGGTCCTACAAAGAGCAACAACAAGTGGTCAGGCCCTTGGCAACATGCTAGATGAAGCAACGGAATTAGAAATAAATACAAAATTTCCAAAGGTCGAAGTAGGCCCTCCCCTTCCAGTGTTGTCTGAAGACGTTATCAAAGACCTCAGCACGGATCAATCTTACGCTTATCGTATTGTTCAAGCAATCAGATCAGGAGAGTTGCTTCAAAATCTGGCTCTCTTGGAGATTGGACCCGTAAGTCACAGTCGTTGGTTAACTACAGCGATTCGTTTCTGCAGGATTTGGGTTTCCAAACATGCACTGAAGGGCAAAATGCTACAGAATTTGATGTTGATTGTTGAATTTATTATTGGGTTTTATCTTCCTCACTGGTTCAATGTAAAACTTAATCCAATGTGGATGGAGGGGCCCAACCACATCTTGTTTCAATTACAGCTACTTAGAACCCAAAGGAAAGTAGTGGTGGACATCGTGTTACCTGTGGTGAGAAGGTCCGCTTGCTATGCTAGGCCAGAGGCAGTTTTGCAAGCAATACTCTGCAGCCAATGTACCAAAGAGCGAACTGAGGCTGTGGAAATCATTCTAAAGCTTAGAGGAACATCACTAGATGATGACCAGCTGGGAGACTGCTCTGTTCAGACAAGGAAGATACCTCCGATAAACGTCAATGCCATGAAATTGTCAGAATTAGTTAACTTGAGTTCGGAAGTTTTGGAGCCACCACTGACAACATGTATAACAAACAAAAATTTAACACAACTTAAAGAGGCCCCAATGCAAGTGCCAAAGTGGCCTTCTCACACTCAGAGTGTGGAGAGATGTGTGAAAATGGTCACAGAAGCAGCTAGTCAAGTTTACAGTCACGAGAGGCGAGAAGGCTACATCAAAGCGCAAGTAGCAAGCCGAATGCTGATGTCAAGGAACCGCAGCAAAAAGGACGTGACTGCATTGGTTACTTTCAAATAAAGACTCTGAATGATATCTTATTGTCACTTTAAATGTTGATAGGATGTTTGCGCACATTTGTTATTTTGTTACGAATTTACGGAAAAATTGAATTTTTGAATTAAAATTGATGTAGGTAGGAGTTATTTTTTATTGTTTTTGAAGCAAGGATATTATTTTGTATGCCAAATGATTACATTAAATTGCTACCAAATCACATGATTTTCAATTTAGTCATTTCACCCCCAAAATTGACACACCCTAATGGTTATGCAGTCTTATATATTAACAACTATAAACTATAATTAATGTGATAAGGCCAATATAAACTAAAATTTCCAGAAACTATTTATTTGACATGTTTCATTATGAGCCTTATATCTAATACTGTATCTAATTTATTTATCTTCTAATTGGCTACCTACAGTATATCTAAAAATAAATCATGTTTCTTTTCAGCTTTATAATTTAAGTGGTACCTACAGAGCTGGGCAATAAATACATTGAATGTATTTAAATACTAAATACTAAATACATGGGAGAAATGTATTTAAATACTAAATACTAAATACATTTTACGAATGTATTTAGATACTAAATACAAAATACATCAATTGTATTTAAATACATTTGTAAATACATTTTAAATACATACAAATTTTAACATATGCATTCACTAATTCATGAGTAACAACAATATAAAATGCTTGATAAAGGATAAAGAAATAGTACAATCTAATTTCCGATTATATATTTCCCTTTTTAGAACAAAACAAAAACAAAAGAACTTAGAACTTACGATGTTCAACCAGTGACATATTATACTCATTATATCATTGCAAAATGAGTAACAATTAATGAGTAGATGAAACATAAACGTAAACATAAAACGTAAACATAAACATAAGGCACCTTACGAATTCTCTTTTATTTCACGGTTGCTGCGGATCAAAACCAATCTTTCAAAAGTTTTGTCTGAAAGAGAGTTTCTTTTGGGAGTCAAAGTGATTCCCGCGAATGAGAATATTCGCTCTACCGGTGCCGAAGATGGTAATGTCGTGTTATAGCGGAGGAACAGTCTTTTTATGAGAGGTTGTTTTCCCAAACTGTTGATGGTCCTATCGGAATCTTGTAGAAATGCCAATACATTCATGTCTGCAGATGGTGCAATAGAGGACCTCGAAGACGAAGAGTTGTGGGCGAAGCCAAAGTACTCATCGCCGTCCGATGCACCACTAGATGTATTGTCATCTGCTTGCGGGTCTTGGTCGACAGTAGTGGCGGCACGGATTAAAATGCTTTTTACCACTCCTCGTTGAGTTTCGGAGTTCCAAGACTTGTTTATGTCTACCCAACGCAGTTTGAAGTATGGGTGCACTTTACCTTATTACCGTCTTTAGATTTAATTTTAAAGTATTATTTTCCATCAAACAGAGGGTGCACTAAATTGTTATCTGCAGATATATCACTGTTTGATTCACCGGATTTGCTTGTTGAAGCCATGACACGCACACGATAAAGAAATCAACCGCTTTCGACTAAGAGTGGCACACAACTGATTGAACTGACACGTTGAAACATGAACCATGCTGTACTACACTGTCGACGCGTCGTACTGTGCTAGTACAGAACGTGTATTAAACCAGTAAAAGTATTTACATTTTTATATTTTGAGTATTTAAATACATTGTATTTAAATACTCATTAAAGTATTTAAATACTATATTTAAATACATGAAAAACAATGTATTTATAAATACAGTTCTAAATACACAAATGTATTTAAATACGTATTTAAATACAAATGTATTTAAATACTGCCCAGCTCTGGGTACCTAATACTGATTATTGATCAGTATGTTCAGCACCTTTTGACCTTAGGTGGCGGTAGATTCGAACCAACATTTCTGCCTTTTCTTTCCCTAACCTATTTCGCATTTTACTCCATACCAAGCCAAACGTTGAAAAAAATCTTTCCAATGATCCGGAACTGGTCGGACAATTATGAATAGATCTCATAAATTTAGCAAAACCTAATGGTAACCTGGTCTCTTTTTTTTTTTTCTTTCATTTCAACAATTTCCCACCAATTACAAGCTAATGTAGAGCTCACTATACTATCTTTGAATAAATAAGGAGGAAAAATTAGTGCGTCTTTTAAGCGGAATGCATAATATCCTGCCATGTATTCTGAATTTATTTCAATCAGCCATTCTTCAGCCTCTTCCTCTTGAACTCTATTCAGTTATTGTCCTGAAAAATAATAGAACTGTGTGGAAACAAAAATAAAGCTAATAATATAGATTATATAATTTATGTTATGGTATCTAATTTATGCTAATTGCTATCTAATATGGCAATACCAGATGATTTGATTCAGATTAAAGAAAACTCTTCTGCCCATACAGTTGAGTTACCTATGTTTTATATATTGATAGTAGTTAAGCATTTAGGTCCTATTTACCTTCATACTTTGGGTCGGTTATATTTGCCAAAAGATGACATGGCTCCATAGCCATAGCCAAATACAGCATCAGATAATGTTGTATTATCAGCCTGCAACTATAACAAAAAAAATAAAAACTATAAAGTTATATATGGCTGAATGAAAACATCTGTAAGCATTTAGAATTATGCATTGTTAGAATTTATTATTTGGTGTTACAAGTTACAACACGTATAAAATGAAGTGTATTTTAATTATTTATTAGTAGTGCTTTAGTACAGGATTCTATAAATAAAATGTGCACTATAAGTCTATAAAATATCTTGAAATTAATATTGGTATTTAAAGTTAAGTAATTTTAACTGCATAATATAAACACACCTTATCTAGAGCATTTCCAACAAGTAAGAGTTGTGACTAAATTGAGTGCCTCTCTCTGTATAGATAAGTTATCTATCAATTTTCCGATGTTGTGATCAATGTCTTCAATATGCTCTCCTCTTATTTCTATATATAGAGAGTAATTTGACAAATAAGTTTTTATGCAGTCTAACTGAGAATTCCATCTGGTTTCATTTGGTAGTTGCGGCATCATACCTCCTTTCTCCATTAACCAACCCTAAAATATAAATTTTTATTACAAATATTGCTGGATTTGACAGCATAAATAAATAGCCTATGCAACTTATTAATGAGTCGTGAATTAGGATTCACACTGGTGACAGTGCTAATGCATAAAAGTAAAGCTGACAGTAACTAATTTATTGGATTTGTTTTTAGCTTACATGAGGTTGGTGATGGTTTCGGAAATATTTGTTAATTTCTACAACATACTTGAGAACTGATTTCGGGGAGACATCTTTTTCTACCAAGTTTAGATGGTGTGCTGAACAGCCATAAGTAATAAGATTGTAGTTGTCCTCCTTAAGAATTTCTCTCATTCTTATCATTTTGTTTTTGTTATCAGTGCATATAGCAAATACCTGAAAATAAAATGTCATAACTTATAAGGAACTGAACATTTGAGTATACCAAGGCGGAGAATTACATTCAGTTTATAACTAAAATAAAATGTACCTACAAAATAGTTATACTTACATCAATGCCATATATTTCTTTAGTTTTTGTTATTGCTTCTCAAGCTAACTGTGCACAATATTCTGCTGTCTTTTTTGTACTTCCAGCATCTACTGCTGAAATCAGATATGGCTTTTTTCCATTATGAATACTGTGCGCAATAATAGGATCATTACCACTCCAGCCATCTTGTATAAGGGTAATGGTACAATCATCAAGATTAAGGTCATTCTTCATTTCATGGATTACTTCATCATTAACTTTTATTAACAGATCAGATGCCAACCTTTTCCTGTTTGGTGGTTCATATCCTGATCTTAGACCTTTGATTAATTTTATAAATTCTTTATTTTCTAAAACGTTGAAGGGTATGTTAGCTGAAAAAAAGAACCTTGCAACTTGTAAATCTAATTCTTCCTTTTGATCCACAGTCGTTCTTACCACAAATGGTGTAATTGATCTTTGTCTTTCATGCTTTATTGGTGTTGAATGACAGAATGTGGATGATGAAGAACCTGCACTGGTGTCACTCATTTCAGGCACATTTTCACTTATAATCTTTGGATCATCTTTGCCAGAAGCCAAAGTTGGAGGAAGTGAATTAGTTTCAACTGATTCTCCAAATTCGAGTCTCGGCATACCTCTTGCCTCATTTTCAACATTCCACTTTTCTTTTACTGCATTTCTCTAGATGATGTTTCACTCTCTCAATTTTTCGAGTGATACTTTCTTTGCAATAATTGCATAGTACTCTAGTAGGCTGATCACTTAATAAAATCACCTCATCCCATTCGCTAGCTTTAGATCTTCCACCTCTATAACTCTTTGAGTTTGGTATCTTAAAAATTTAAATTTGAATTAGGTCTAAATAAAGCTGAAATCTGCTGTTAAGAAATAAAGGAAAGATCTAAAATTAAAATGGAGAAAATTCTAATATGTCATTATTATCTCTCATATCTGAACTTTCTGTGAAATAAAGATGTCTTTTTAATATATATTGTAGATTAGATAAATAAATTAATAAAATAATAGATATATTAGGCACTACATAATTATCGAACCTTTCTAAAAAAATTTTCAACCCATCAAAAACCAAAAACCCCAAAACCCAGCAAAAACCCAGCAAAACCTCAGTTGAGTTGGGTTTTTGTGAAAAACCCGGGTTTTTGCCAACCTTGATACACATATTTTAGATTGTGAATGCACATTGTACATATTTTTCTAAGTTGCGTTTCTAACTTGTTAAAAAAACAAAATAAAATAAACGATATGTCTTACAAATGTTTTGTACTTTGTTTTATTATTATTATTATTATTATTATTATTATTATTATTATTGTATAATATGAGAAAGCACCCCATTTTTTTCTCAATAAAGATTCAATTTCAATTATTTATTTATTTCTATATATTACCTCGTTAACCTCGTTCAGGTTCCGTGTGTTGGTCTCTCTTCACACGAAGGTCATGTATATCTAGTTCTATATCTTCTAAATTATTATTATCATTATTATTATTGTTATTATTATTATTATCAGGTTAAGTTAGGATAGGTTAAAAGAAAAACCTAAAAAAAAGAAAGCCATGAAAACAAAACAATGACGTGTCCTGAGCTGCTACCCCTTGGGTGATGTGGAAGGCGCTCCCACTTTTTTTGGTAGGATAATGGCCAGAGTACCCATTTATCTACCAACCAATTTTTATTGTGGAGAAGGATAAACAGCTAGCTGGGTTTGCTACGCGCCGCACCATGTCCTCCTCTGAACGTAAATTTAAATGTTTGAGTGTTTATTTATATAAATTATTCAAAATTTTACAATTATATATGTTATACACAAGCTACTTGATTCCCCATAATACCCCATGTTTTATCTTCAATATTTAAAACAGCCCTTGAGATAAACCTCGAGTGTCCTCATCGACTCGTGCGACGCTCCCTCCCCCACTTTTTTCTTTGTTCTTAAATGCTTGAACAGCGCATCAACGGGACGCAATCCCCTAAGTTGCGCTCTCCCCCACAAATTAGTCTCCGTTGATTGGGCTCGCCTCGGCGCGCCTTGGATTCTGACGTAGGAGGGATGGAGTACGAAAACAGATGCGGGGAAAAAACCCGTCAGAAGATATCTTGCGCTTCGTCGGGAATGAGTGATAGGCCGGGTGGCGATCTGGTAATTCTCCGAGTAGGCCTTTGAGGTGGTTTGCTCGTTAAAGACTAAAATCGAGAGTTATTGTGTGAGATTTGAGTTTGAGACATAGAGTTACGAGAGAATTTTGAGTTTACGAGAGAATATTGAGAGCCGTTAACCTAAACTACTGCGAGGGATGTAGTGGACGGGCAACGTTATATCTTAAATTATTTAATTAATGTTAAGACTAGTTGAAGAAAAACATGAACTTGACCGTATTATATTTCGAATTTGAGATTGAACTTGTAACCAAATGTGACTTCAATTTATTGATTAAAAGCTATTCAAACAAACTATTTCATTATCAAATACACACTAAAATCGGGGGTACAGAAGTAAGCGGAGGATAAAGAATTCACGCAGAGGGTCACTAACTTAAAGAAAGATTTATTATAACTTCAATTTACTCATCGAGCCTTAGCAGTGACCTTCGAGAAAAAACAATTTGTAATAAGGGTCCGTCTCCCTGACAACGGACATTTTTTATTACAAACTGGTGTCAGAAGTGGGATCGGACTTTTTATTACAAACTGGTGTCAGAAGTGGGATCGGACTTTTTATTACAAACTGGTGTCAGAAGTGGGATCGGACTTTTTATTACAAACTGGTGTCAGAAGTGGGATCTTCCCTTTCTGATACCCCCCCTCCCCTAAAAAACTAAGTGAAAAAAGTGCTCTCCAAGTGTGTATATGAGGGTTACCAGCTCGCAACAGACGGCGACGAGCGACAACGTGAGGGTCACACGATCGAGAACCGCTGCGTGGGCTGCTGCTGCTGCTGCTGCTCAGACCGAGTCGACATCGCAACTTGCTACTGGACACCAAGCGGCAGGAGGAGTAAACTTTCCAACCAACGAGGAAAGAGAGGTAAGCGACCCATCTTGTGTTGCGAGAGGTTTTAGAGGACGAGTGGAGAGCCTCCCTATAGCGGGAAGTTCCCCTAAATTAACCCCATCAAACGTTCATTTCTTTCCCCAAATTTTGATATAAATAGAATACCTTTCCTTCCAATCGGTTCCCCTAGACTCGAGTTTGAGACTAATCCGGATCCGAACCCATTTGTAACAAATTTTACAGATTCAAATTTGGTCGAGTTTTGGCCGATCTCATTCGAGAACATGCCTCTTGGCCAAGAGGAAATCAGTCCCAACCATGTATCAGCAACCACTCCCTACCCACTTCCCTCATCCCTATGTTTCCCCTTTCTATCCAATGTATCCTCACTTGTATTCCCCCAATGTAGGCCTCCCCGATCCACACGTTAATACTGTCCCGTATAACACTAGTAATGCACCCAAGTTCCATACAAATAATGCCGGATATAATCACGTTCGATGTCTTCTATGTGAGGAGAGGGGACACAAAGCTAGACAGTGCCCCCTGATTGAAGAAGTGAAGACATTGAAGGAGAGTGAAAGGGTGCGTGAAAGGGATGAGAGCTATAGGCGAGAGAATGAAAGAAATTATCGAAGGGAATGGACTCAGGAGGAGGCCGACGGTACGAAGACCACGAAAGAAGAGGAAGTAAGTACTCTTCCCCTTCCGAATATTCGAGAAGACGGAACTTCTCACCGTATGAGAGAAACAGAGATAACTATGGTTACCCCAGATACGATAACATGTATGAGGGTAACCCCAGATACGACAACAGGTATGAGGGTAACCCCAGATACGACAACAGGTATGAGGGTAACCCCAGATACGACAACAGGTATGAGGGTAACCCCAGATACGACAACAGGTATGAGAGTAACCCCAGATACGACAACAGGTATGAGAGTAACCCCAGATACGACAACAGGTATGAGAGTAACCCCAGATACGACAACAGGTATGAGGGTAACCCCAGATACGACAACAGGTATGAGGGTAACCCCAGATACGACAACAGGTATGAGGGTAACTCCAGATACGACAACAGGTATGAGGGTAACCCCAGATACGACAACAGGTATGAGGGTAACCCCAGATACGACAACAGGATCCCAGAATCATTATCTAACGTTGGCTACGAGGAAAGGGGGCATTCCTGTAATTAAGACTTAAACCGTTTCTCCCATCTGGTCCCTTTGTGTTTTTCCCCATTTTTAATACTTACGAAAAAACGACCGAATGGAGGTAGTTTAATTTATTGAATTAAATTTACATGGTAGAATTGAATTGCTAAAGTAATAACTTCATTCGGTAGTTAGTGCGTAACTAACTGACAATTAGTGATAAGTGCTTATGTAAATTAAATCATTGAAGTTTCCTTCAGTAAACAGTGCTTAATGAATAAATAATTAGCAATACAGGTTCGATTTACTAGCCTTACTGAAATGACCTCTCTTTATGCAACTTATAAGTTTCTCCGTCTGTGTATTTCAAATTTTCTCCCTGCTATATCGCTTTCCTTTATTTATTTTAAAAGCATATTAACTTATAAAACCATTATGATATCATTTTGTGTCATAAAGCGAGATTGCGAAAGTTGTCTCTCGAAAGCAACTTTCTGTAAATAGAGATAAGATGCTGACCAACTTGTTTTTGCGCTGACGATGCGGGTAAAGCTTGCATTCGAACTAATTGCTGACCGTACCTGGTAACTAAATTATATTGCAAAATATAAATTCATATAATTTCATTCAGTTAACTAATAAAGTAGGCCCTCTGAATGTAGGCTTTCTTCTTTCGGTAGAGTATGCAAATTTTAGTATAGAAAAAAGAAAAAAAAGTTTTTCCATTTTTACTTATAAAATTTATGAACTTTGAGATTTATGAAAATTTAATTTAGTCATCCCTTTGGAAAACTATAAGAGTCGTTAGGCGACTCGTCGTACGAATTATTCCTCCTAAAGAAAGCACTTTCCACCCCAAATTACAAGAATTAGTCGTCCTAAACTGGTAGACGCATTTTTCATGATGTTAACATAAAGGAAAATGACACTATATTGAAGGCTGATCCGTTTCCACATCGGATTATTTAATTTAGAGAAGGGCGTATTTATGAACTTTGAGATTTATGAAAATTTAATTTAGTCATCCCTTTGGAAAACTATAAGAGTCGTTAGGCGACTCGTCGTACGAATTATTCCTCCTAAAGAAAGCACTTTCCACCCCAAATTACAAGAATTAGTCGTCCTAAACTGGTAGACGCATTTTTCATGATGTTAACATAAAGGAAAATGACACTATATTGAAGGCTGATCCGTTTCCACATCGGATTATTTAATTTAGAGAAGGGCGTTGCCCTTGTAAGGCATTCAGGAATTAAAATTTCCCCGTATAATGTGATCTTCTTGCTGTGTATTTCTTTTCTAAAACCTACCCTTTCCTCTACTTATATATTAATTACACGGTGAGTCAACACACATTTCATTTTTCCCAGGCATAAGTTACGAGGCAAACATTTTAGTGCCTGCGATAGATATTCTACGACTATAGGACTATAGGGCAACTTTTGAAGAGTGTGCCCATAGACCCTTAAAAAGAGTTAAAAGTATTTATTCTGCAAATGTAATTTTCAGAATAAATCAGATGTTGTTGTTTGACTCATGGTATTTATTATGTAAATTTAATTTTTAGCTTATTGATTTGACAACTTTCAATTTATTTATAAATAGTAAGCAAGCTTAACTAGGTTAATGTTCGATTGAATTTCTCATATTTTCATTGTAACTACGAGTTCTAACGTCTCTGGATAGACCTAAGTAAACTAAATTCGTGTTTTGAGAATTGCCTCTCCACTACGAATCATTTCCTCTCACGGAGCATTTATCTTTCCGTATTCACGGACCATTGAAGTCCTTCGTTCGGCCTCAAGTTTCTCAGGGACTCGATACTTTTTTTTTTTTTTTTTTTTGGAAGGAACGAATTTGTTATACACAAGCCACTTGATTCCCCATAATACCCCATGTCTTATCTTCAATATTTAAAACAGCCCTTGAGATAAGCCTCGAGTGTCCTCATCGACTCGTGCGACGCTCCCCCCCTTTTTTCTTTGTTCTTAAATGCTTGAACAGCGCATCAACGGGACGCAAACCTCTAAGTTGCGCTCTCCCCCACAAATTAGTCTCCGTTGATTGGGCTCGCCTCGGCGCGCCTTGGATTCTGACGTAGGAGGGATGGAGTACGAAAACAGATGCGGGGAAAAAACCCGTCAGAAGATATCTTGCGCTTCGTCGGGAATGAGTGATAGGCCGGGTGGCGATCTGGTAATTCTCCGAGTAGAACTACTGCGAGGGATGTAGTGGACGGGCGACGTTATATCTTAAATTATTTAATTAATGTTAAGACTAGTTGAAGAAAAACCTGAACTTGACCGTATTATATTTCGAATTTGAGATTGAACTTGTAGCCAAATGTGACTTCAATTTTATTGATTAAAAGCTATTCAAACAAACTATTTCATTATCAAATACACACTAAAATCGGGGGTACAGAAGTAAGCGGAGGATAAAGAATTCACGCAGAGGGTCACTAACTTAAAGAAAGATTTATTATAACTTCAATTTACTCATCGAGTCTTAGCAATGACCTTCGAGAAAAAACAATTTGTAATAAGGGTCCGTCTCCCTAACAACGGACATTTTTTGTTACAAACGCGTGTCAGAAGTGGGATTCGGATTTTTTATTACATATATATATATATATATATATATATATATATATATATATATACAGGGTGAGTCACGATGGAATGTCACAATTTCGGAAGCTTATAGCTAAGGTCAATCCCAGTCAAAAACATCTTGTGAACATAGGTCCGATTCTTAACCGAACTAACTACGCAGTCGAGTGTTGAGTTTCACAGCGTGCAGTTGATGTTTTGTGCGTTCAGCATGCCTTTTACGTTTTCAAATGCCGAATATGCCGATATGATGTATGTTTACGGATTTTGCGATGGAAATACTATTACTGCTGTCGCTGAATACCAGCGACGTTTTCCAAATCGAAGAATTCCAGATCGACGAGTGTTCAGCAACGTTTTCCGGAGATTGCAAGAGAGCGGTTCATTTCCTTGCGTTACTATTTTATTTGAGCGCAGGGGCGTGTCTAAAGTATTTGGCACCCGGGGCGGATCCTTCCTTTGGCACCCCCATAAATAATTTTAAAATTTAAACATACAGAACAATATATTATGTTTGCAAGTAGATTTTTAAACAGTACAGTACTGTCATAAGCAAATTGGAAATAAGAAAAATGCAGGACATTAAAAATTCAGTGAACAGGTAATACTGCATCTTATTTTATAAAAAAAACACAGAAAATCCAGTCTCAACGCTCAGTCTATTCTTCAAAGGTAAATAGCGAGGATTCAGTCTCTGCTTTCGAGCCGTAATTTCTGCAAATTGATCAATGACCTCATCAAAATTCACCCTCTTTGCATATTCATCACTATGAACATCACTATGATACCACATTGTCAAAAATTACTGGACACTGGTATAAGTACCATGGTATTGTTATAAACACCAGCACTTTATGCTTTATCATAATTATTTAATGAAACATACCTCATATATGTGGAGTCACAGTGTCAAATGAACAAGACTTGGAATGTCAGTTGAAGCCAGCTGGCTATGCTCAACAAACTGATGACTAAAACGTCAAAAAACGTTCGCCTTTCGATGTAATTTTTATCAAATATTTAATTTTTCGTTTGTAAATTTTGTATTGCCAATAAAAATAAAAATTTATTTTCTAGTGGAAATTAACATTAAGCTGTTGTAATGGTTTGAACATTTTTAAATTTTTTTCTTACTTTGGCGAATTTTTCACTTGGTTTGAAAACTTGTACTGGTATTTCAACTCCCCCTATGGCATCCTCCTCCTGGCTGTCACCCGGGGCGGACCGCCCCCCTCGCATCCCCCTTAGTACGCCACTGTCTGAGCGTCCTGTACAACCAGATGTGGCTGAACAAGAAAACATTATTCAGATGGTACAACGGAGTCCTCATGTTAGTACGCGAAGGATTTCCACACGTCTTAGAGTTCCTCAAACGAGAGTATGTGGAATGTTACACGAAGAAGGCATGTATCCATACCGCGTACAGCGCGTTCAGAACCTCCAATCTGGGGATCGTGCCCAACGGCTGGAATTTTGTAATTGGCTCAATGCCGATCGACAATTGCATCGATACGTCTTGTTTTGTGATGAAGCTCACTTTACCCGCGACGGTGTCAACAACACTCGCAATTTACATGTTTGGTCAGAAATGAATCCTCATGCCATTGTAGAAAGTAATTTTCAACATCGGTTCAGTGTCAATGCGTGGTGTGGTATTCTCTACGGTCAGTTGATTGATTGGTCCGTTTATCTACGAAGGTGGTCTTACAGGTGACATTTATCTACGATTTCTGCAAGACGAACTGCCGCCACTATATTGGAAGATGTACTTTGGCAACAGGATTGTGTATGTACTTCCAACAAGATGCAGCTCCTCCCCATTTTAGTCGTGCAGTGAGAACGCATCTCGATGATCGCTTCCCTGGTCGATGGATCGGCAGTGGTGGTGCACTAAATTGGCCACCCAGGTCTCCAGACGTAACCACTCTAGATTTTTATCTATGGGGCGCATGAAAGAGCTAGTGTACGGTGTACCAGAGGAAAGTGAAAACACGAGATGCATTGCTCCGTCGCATTTTGGATGCTGCAGCGCTCATAAAGGACAATCGTAATAAACTATTGCGAGCTAGACGCGCGATTCACAGACGAGCCGCGATGTGTATTGAGGCCGAGGGTAGTCATTTTGAACAATTATTATAAATTCACAAATAAAAACTTTAGCAGCTCTTTGTTCGCTTATTCTTATTTCTAAACATTGAAACATCTATAGCTCCATAACCGTTAAGAATCGAACCTATGTTCATATGAAGTTTTTGACTGGGAATGACCTCAGCTTAAGTTCCCTAAGTTATAACATTTCGCCGTGACTTACCCTGTGTGTATATATATATTGTATACTGGGCATCCTGAAGAGCGCGAACATAGTCCCAATATATAAAGGAGGAGATCTATCCGAGGCCAAAAACTATAGGCCAGTGTCGCTTACATCTCATCTTACTAAAATATTTGAAAGAATAGTTAGACAGAAAATTTATGACTTTTTGGAAACTCAGAAAAAATTCATTGATAACCAACATGGGTTTCGGTAAGGCAGATCATGCCTATCACAACTAATGGAACACAACAACAACATTACTGATGCACTTGAAAGTAATGAAAACTATGATGTAATATACACAGACTTTGCAAAAGCGTTTGACAAATGTGACCATGGAATCATAAAACATTAGCTGAAATATATGGAATAACAGGGAAAATAAGGAAATGAAAATATAATTTCCTTAGTGAGCGGCGGCAAGTCGTTACAGTACAAGGAGTATCTTCATCACAATCAGAAGTCCTCAGCTCAGTACCACAAGGAACAGTATTAGCTCCACTACTCTTCATAATCATGCTAAC